>CM059444.1:8321295-8373895 GCA_030390025.1 Squalus acanthias | reverse complement strand
TGACAGGGACCGAGAAACAGTGACAGGGACCAAGAAACAGTGACAGGGACGAGAAACAGTGACAGGGACCAAGAAACAGTGACAGGGACCAAGAAACAGTGACAGGGACCAAGAAACAGTGACAGGAACCAAGAAAAGTGACAGGGACGAAGAAACAGTGACAGGGACCAAGAAACAGTGACAGGGACCTGAGAAACAATGACAGGGACCAAGAAACAGTGACAGGGACAGAGAAACAGTGACAGGGACCGAGAAACAGTGACAGGGACCAAGAAACAGTGACAGGGACCAAGAAGAGTGACAGGGACCGAGAAACAGTGACAGGGACCAGAGAAACAGTGACAGGGACCAAGAAACAGTGACAGGGACCAAGAAACAGTGACAGGGACCAAGAAACAGGGACAGGGACCGAGAAAGAGGGACAGGGACCAAGAAATAGGGACAGGGATCAAGAAACAGGGACAGGGACCAAGAAACAGTGACAGGGACCAAGAAACAGTGACAGGGACCCGAGAAACAGTGACAGGGACCAAGAAAACAGTGACAGGACCAAGAAACAGTGACAGGGACCAAGAAACAGTGACAGGGACCAAGAAACAGTGACAGGGACAAGAAACAGTGACAGGGACCAAGAAACAGTGACAGGGACCAGAGAAACAGTGACAGGGACCAAGAAACAGTGACAGGGACCAAGAAACAGTGACAGGGACCAGAGAAACAGTGACAGGGACCAAGAAACAGTGACAGGGACCGAAGAAACAGTGACAGGGACCGAAGAAACAGTGACAGGGACCAGAAACAGTGACAGGGACCGAGAAGAAACAGTGACAGGGACCACAGAAACAGTGACAGGGACCAAGAACAGTAGGCACAAGGGACCAAGAAGTGACAGGACCAAAACAAGTGACAGCGGACCAAGAACAGATGACAGGGACGAAGAAACAGTGACAGGGACCGTAGAAACAGTGACAGGGACAAGAAACAGTGACAGGGACCAGAGAAATAGTGACAGGGACCAAGAAACAGTGACAGGGACGAAGAAACAGTGACAGGGACCAGAAACAGTGACAGGGGACTGAGAAACAGTGACAGGGACCAAGAAAAGTGACCGGACCGAGAAACAGTGACAGGACCAAGAAACAGTGACAGGGACCGAGGAAACAGTGACAGGGACCGAAGAAACAGTGACAGGGACCAAGAAACAGTGACAGGGGACGAGAAACAGTGACAGGGACAAGAAACAGTGACAGGGACAAGAAACAGTGACAGGGACCGAAGAAACAGTGACAGGGACAAGAAACAGTGACAGGGACCAAGAAACAGTGACAGGGACCAAGAAACAGTGACAGGGACCGAGAAACAGTGACAGGGACAAGAAACAATGACAGGGACCGAGAAACAGTGACAGGGACCAAGAAACAGTGACAGGGACCAAGAAACAGTGACAGGGACCGAGAAACAGGGACAGGGACCAAGAAACAGTGACAGGGACCAAGAAACAGTGACAGGGACCAAGAAACAATGACAGGGACCGAGAAACAGTGACAGGGACCAAGAAACAGTGACAGGGACCAAGAAACAGTGACAGGGACCAAGAAACAGTGACAGGGACCGAAGAAACAGTGACAGGGACCAGGAAACAGTGACAGGGACCAAGAAACAGTGACAGGGACAGAGAAACAGTGACAGGGACGAGAAACAGTGACAGGGACCAAGAAACAGTGACAGGGACCAAGAAACAGTGACAGGGACGAAGAAACAGTGACAGGGACCAAGAAACAGTGACAGGGACTAAGAAACAGTGACAGGGACCAAGAAACAGTGACAGGGACAGAGAAACAGTGACAGGGACCAAGAACAGTGACAGGGACCAGAGAAACAGTGACAGGGGACCAAGAAACAGTGACAGGGACCAAGAAACAGTGACAGGGACGAAGAAAACAGTGACAGGGACCAAGAAACAGTGACAGGGACCAAGAACAGTGACAGGGACCAAGAAACAGTGACAGGGACCGAGAAACAGTGACAGGGACCAAGAAACAGTGACAGGGACCAAGAAACAGTGACAGGGACCAAGAAACAGTGACAGGGACAGAAACTGTGACAGGGACAGAGAAACAGTGACAGGGGACCGAGAAACAGTGACAGGGACCAAGAAACAGTGACAGGGACCGAGAAAACAGTGACAGGGACCAAGAAACAGTGACAGGGACCGAAGAAACAGTGACAGGGACCAAGAAACAGTGACAGGGACCAAGAAACAGTGACAGGACCTGAGAAACAGTGACAGGGACCAAGAAACAGTGACAGGGACCGAGAAACAGTGACAGGGACCGAGAAACAGTGACAGGGACCAAGAAACAGTGACAGGGACCAGAGAAACAGTGACAGGGACCGAAGAAACAGTGACAGGGACCAAGAAACAGTGACAGGGACCAAGAAACAGTGACAGGACCAAGAAACAGTGACAGGGACAAGAAACAGTGACAGGGACCGAGAAACAGTGACAGGGACCAAGAAACAGTGACAGGGACCAAGAAACAGTGACAGGGACCAAGAAACAGTGACAGGGACCAAGAAACAGTGACAGGGACCGAGAAACAGTGACAGGGACCAAGAAACAGTGACAGGGACCGAGAAACAGTGACAGGGACCAAGAAACAGTGACAGGGACCGAGAAACAGTGACAGGACCAAGAAACAGTGACAGGGACCGAGAAACAGTGACAGGGACCAAGAAACAGTGACAGGGACCGAGAAACAGTGACAGGGACCGAGAAACAGTGACAGGGACCGAGAAACAGTGACAGGGACCAAGAAACAGTGACAGGGACCGAAGAACAGTGACAGGGACCAGAAACAGTGACAGGGACCAAGAAACAGTGACAGGGACCAAGAAACAGGGACAGGACCGAGAAACAGTGACAGGGACCAAGAAAGCAGTGACAGGGACCAAGAAACAGTGACAGGGACCAAGAAAACAGTGACAGGGACCAAGAAACAGTGACAGGGACCAAGAAACAGTGACAGGGACCAAGAAACAGTGACAGGGACCGAGAAACAGTGACAGGGACCAAGAAACAGTGACAGGGACCAAGAAACAGTGACAGGGACGAAGAAACAGTGACAGGGACAAGAAACAGTGACAGGGACCAAGAAATAGTGACAGGGACCGAGAAACAGTGACAGGGACCAAGAAACAGTGACAGGGACCGAGAAACAGTGACAGGGACCAAGAAACAGTGACAGGAACAAGAAACAAGTGACAGGGACCGAGAAACAGTGACAGGGACCGAAGAAACAGTGACAGGGACCGAGAAACAGTGACAGGGACAAGAAACAGTGACAGGGACCAAGAAACAGTGACAGGGACCAAGAAACAGTGACAGGGACCAAGAAACAGTGACAGGGACAAGAGAAACAGTGACAGGGACCGAGAAACAGTGACAGGACCAAGAAACAGTGACAGGGACCAAGAAAGAGTGACAGGGACGAAGAAACAGTGACAGGGACCAAGAAACAGTGACAGGGACCAAGAAACAGTGACAGGGACCAAGAAACAGTGACAGGGACGAAGAAACAGTGACAGGGACCGAGAAAAAAGGAGGGGACAAAGAGAAACAGTGACAGGGACCAAGAAACAGTGACAGGGACCGAGAAACAGTGACAGGGACCGAGAAACAGTGACAGGGACCAAGAAACAGTGACAGGGACCGAGAAACAGTGACAGGGACCAAGAAACAGTGACAGGGACCAAGAAACAGTGACAGGGACCAAGAAACAGTGACAGGGACCAAGAAACAGTGACAGGGACCAGAGAAACAGTGACAGGGACCGAGAAACAGTGACAGGGACCACAAGGTACCAAGAAACAGTGACAGGGACCAAATAATAGTGCCAGTGACCAAGAAACAGATGACAGGGACCAAGAACAGTGACAGTGGACCAAGAAACAGTGACAGGACCAAGAAACAGTGACAGGGACAAAATGACCAAGACCAAACAGTGACAGGGACCAAGACAGCTTGTGACAGGGACCAAGAACCAGTGACAGGGACAATAAACAGTTACAGGACAAGAAACCGAGTGACAGGGAGCGATGAAACAGTGACTGGGACGAAGAAACAGTGACAGGAAGAAGCAAACAGTGACAGGGACCAAGAAACCAGTGACAGGACCGAGAACCGTGCGAGGCCCCCAAGAAACAGTGACAGGACCAAGAACTAGTGACAGTGACCGAGACACAGTGACAGGGACCAAGAACAGTGACAGGTACCAAGAAACAGTGACAGGTACGAAGAAACAGTGACAGTGACGAGAAACAGTGACCGGGACCAAGAAAACAGTGACGACGAGAAGAAACAGTGACAGGGACCAAGAACAGTGACAGGGACAAGAAACAGTTACAGGGACCAATAATAGTGACAGTGACCGAGAAGAGTGCAGGGACCAAGAAACAGTGCCAGGGACCAAGAAACAGTGACAGGGACCAAGAAACAGTGACAGGGACCAAGAAACAGTGACAGGGACCGAGAAACAGTGACAGGGACCAAGAAACAGTGACAGGGACCAAGAAACAGTGACAGAGACCAAGAAACAGTGACAGGGACCAAGAAACAGTGACAGGGACCGAGAAACAGTGACAGGGACCAAGAACAGTGACAGGGACCAAGAAACAGTGACAGGGACCAAGAAACAGTGACAGGGACCAAGAAAAGTGACAGGGACGAAGAAACAGTGACAGGGACCAAGAAACAGTGACAGGGACCGAGAAACAGTGACAGGGACCAAGAAACAGTGACAGGGACCGAGAAACAGTGACAAGGACGAAGAAACAGTGACAGGAACCAAGAAACAGTGACAGGAACCAAGAAACAGTGACAGGGACCGAGAAACAGTGACAGGGACTGAGAAACAATGACAGGGACCAAGAAACAATGACAGGGACCAAGAAACAGTGACAGGAACCAAGAAACAGTGACAGGGACCGAGAAACAGTGACAGGGACTGAGAGACAATGACAGGGACGAAGAAACAGTGACAGGGACCAAGAAACAGTGACAGGGACCAAGAAACAGTGACAGGGACCGAGAAACAGTGACAGGGACAAGAAACAATGACAGGGACCGAGAAACAGTGACAGGGACCAAGAAACAGTGACAGGGAACAAGAAACAGTGACAGGGACCGAGAAACAGGGACAGGGACCAAGAAACAGTGACAGGGACCAAGAAACAGTGACAGGGACCAAGAAACAATGACAGGGACCGAGAAACAGTGACAGGGACCAAGAAACAGTGACAGGGACCAAGAAACAGTGACAGGGACCAAGAAACAGTGACAGGGACCGAGAAACAGTGACAGGGACCAGAAACAGTGACAGGGACCAAGAAACAGTGACAGGGACAGAGAAACAGTGACAGGGACCGAGAAACAGTGACAGGGACCAAGAAACAGTGACAGGGACCAAGAAACAGTGACAGGGACGAAGAAACAGTGACAGGGACCAAGAAACAGTGACAGGGACCAAGAAACAGTGACAGGGACCAAGAAACAGTGACAGGGACAGAGAAACAGTGACAGGGACCGAGAAACAGTGACAGGGACCAAGAAACAGTGACAGGGACTGAGAAACAGTGACAGGGACCAAGAAACAGTGACAGGGACCAAGAAACAGTGACAGGGACCAAGAAACAGTGACAGGGACGAAGAAACAGTGACAGGGACCAAGAAACAGTGACAGGGACCAAGAAACAGTGACAGGGACCAAGAAACAGTGACAGGGACCAAGAAACAGTGACAGGGACCGAGAAACAGTGACAGGGACCAAGAAACAGTGACAGGGACCAAGAAACAGTGACAGGGACCAAGAAACAGTGACAGGGACCGAGAAACTGTGACAGGGACCAAGAAACAGTGACAGGGACCGAGAAACAATGACAGGGACCAAGAACAGTGACAGGGACCAAGAAACAGTGACAGGGACGGAAAACAGTGACAGGGACTGAGAAACAGGGACAGGACCAAGAAACAGTGACAGGGACCGAGAAACAGTGACA
This sequence comes from Squalus acanthias, assembly GCA_030390025.1. NCBI lineage: Eukaryota > Metazoa > Chordata > Chondrichthyes > Squaliformes > Squalidae > Squalus > Squalus acanthias. The sequence goes on along the minus strand of CM059444.1, from coordinate 8,367,838 downwards.
GGGACCGAGAAACAGTGACAGGGACCAAGAAACAGTGACAGGGACCGAGAAACAGTGACAGGGACCAAGAAACAGTGACAGGGACCAAGAAACAGTGACAGGGACCAAGAAACAGTGACAGGGACCAAGAAACAGTGACAGGGACCGAGAAACAGTGACAGGGACCAAGAAACAGTGACAGGGACCAAGAAACAGTGACAGGGACCAAGAAACAGTGACAGGACCAAGAAAAGTGACAGGGACGAAGAAACAGTGACAGGGACCAAGAAACAGTGACAGGGATGAGAAACAGTGACAGGGACCAAGAAACAGTGACAGGGACCGAGAAACAGTGACAGGGACGAAGAAACAGTGACAGGGACCAAGAAACAGTGACAGGGACCAAGAAACAGTGACAGGGACCGAGAAACAGTGACAGGGACTGAGAAACAATGACAGGGACCAAGAAACAGTGACAGGGACCAAGAAACAGTGACAGGGAACAAGAAACAGTGACAGGGACCAAGAAACAGTGACAGGGACCGAGAAACAGTGACAGGGACAAGAAACAGTGACAGGGACGAAGAACAGTGACAGGGACCAAGAAACAGTGACAGGGGACCGAAGACAGACAGACAGGACAGGGACGAGAAACAGTGACAGGGACCAAGAAACAGTGACAGGGACCAAGAAACAGTGACAGGGACCAAGAAATAGTGACAGGGACCGAAGAAACAGTGACAGGGACCAAGAAACAGTGACAGGGACAAGAAACAGTGACAGGGACCAAGAAACAGTGACAGGGACAAGAAACAGTGACAGGGACCGAGAAACAGTGACAGGGACCAAGAAACAGTGACAGGGACCAAGAAACAGTGACAGGGACCGAGAAACAGTGACAGGGACCAAGAAACAGTGACAGGGACCAAGAAACAGTGACAGGGACCAAGAAACAGTGACAGGGACCGAAGAAACTGGACAGGGACCAAGAAACAGTGACAGGGACCAAGAAACAGTGACAGGGACCAAGAAACAGTGACAGGGACCAAAGAAACAGTGACAGGGACCAAGAAACAGTGACAGGGACCAAGAAACAGTGACAGGGACCAAGAAACAGTGACAGGGACCGAGAAACAGTGACAGGGACCAGGAAACAGTGACAGGGACCAAGAAACAGTGACAGGGACAGAGAAACAGTGACAGGGACCGAGAAACAGTGACAGGGACCAAGAAACAGTGACAGGGACCAAGAAACAGTGACAGGGACGAGAAACAGTGACAGGGACCAAGAAACAGTGACAGGGACCAAGAAACAGTGACAGGGACCAAGAAACAGTGACAGGGACCGAGAAACAGTGACAGGGACCGAGAAACAGTGACAGGGACCAAGAAACAGTGACAGGGACCGAGAAACAGTGACAGGGACCGAAGAAACAGTGACAGGGACCAAGAAACAGTGACAGGGACCGAGAAACAGTGACAGGGACCAAGAAACAGTGACAGGGACCAAGAAACAGTGACAGGGACCAAGAAACAGTGACAGGGACCAAGAAAAGTGACAGGGACGAAGAAACAGTGACAGGGACCAAGAAACAGTGACAGGGACCGAGAAACAGTGACAGGGACCAAGAAACAGTGACAGGGACAGAGAAACAGTGACAGGGACCGAGAAACAGTGACAGGGACCAAGAAACAGTGACAGGGACCAAGAAACAGTGACAGGGACGAAGAAACAGTGACAGGGACCAAGAAACAGTGACAGGGACCAAGAAACAGTGACAGGGACCAAGAAACAGTGACAGGGACGAAGAAACAGTGACAGGGACCGAGAAATAGTGACAGGGACAAGAAACAGTGACAGGGACCAAGAAACAGTGACAGGGACCAAGAAACAGTGACAGGGACCGAGAAACAGTGACAGGGACCAAGAAACAGTGACAGGGACCGAGAAACAGTGACAGGGACCAAGAAACAGTGACAGGGACCAAGAAACAGTGACAGGGACGGAAAACTGTGACAGGGACTGAGAAACAGTGACAGGAACCAAGAAACAGTGACAGGGACCGAGAAACAGTGACAGGGACCGAGAAACAGTGACAGGGACCAAGAAACAGTGACAGGGACCGAGAAACAGTGACAGGGACCAAGAAACAGTGACAGGGACCTAAGAAACAGTGACAGGGACCAAGAAACAGTGACAGGGACCAAGAAACAGTGACAGGGACCGAGAAACAGTGACAGGGACCAAGAAACAGTGACAGGGACCAAGAAACAGTGACAGGGACCAAGAAACAGTGACAGGACCAAGAAACAGTGACAGGACCAAGAAACAGTGACAGGGACGAGAAACAGTGACAGGGACCAAGAAACAGTGACAGGGACAGAAACAGTGACAGGGGACCAAGAAACAGTGACAGGGACCGAGAAACAGTGACAAGGGACCAAGAAACAGTGACAGGAACCAAGAACAGTGACAGGGACCAAGAAACAGTGACAGGGACCGAGAAACAGTGACAGGGACCAAGAAACAGTGACAGGGACCAAGAAACAGTGACAGGGACCAAGAAACAGTGACAGGGACAAGAAACAGTGACAGGGACCTAGAACAGTGAAAGGGACCGAGACACAGTGACAGGGACCAAGAAACAGTGACAGGGACCAAGAAGCAGTGACAGGGACAGAGAAACAGTGACAGGGACCAAGAACAGTGACCAGGGACCAAGAAACAGTGACAGGGACCGAGAAACAGTGACAGGGACAGAGAAACAGTGACAGGGTCAAGAAACAGTGACAGGGACAAGAGAATAGTGACAGGGACAGAGTAACAGTGACAGGGAACAAGAAACAGTGACAGGGACCGGAGAAACTGGGACAGGGGACCAGAGAAACAGTGACAGGGACCGAGAATCAGTGACAGGGGCAGAGATCAGTGACAGGGACCGAGAATCTGGGACAGGGACCGAGAATCAGTGACAGGGACCGAGAATCAGTGTCAGGGACCAAGAAACAGTGACAGGGACCAGAAACAGTGAAAGGGGACCAGGAAACAGTGACAGGGACCGAGAACAGTGGGTCTGGACAGAGAACAGTTGACAGGGACTGAGAAACAGTGGCAGGGAACGAGAATGCAGTGACAGGACCAAGAAACAGTGACAGGGACAGAAACAGTGACAGGGACCGAGAAACAGTGACAGGGACCAAGAAACAGTGACAGGGACCAAGAAACAGTGACAGGGACCGAGAAACAGTGACAGGGACCGAGAAACAGTGACAGGGACCGAGAAACAGTGACAGGGACCAAGAAACAGTGACAGGGACCGAGAAAACAGTGACAGGGACCAGAAACAGTGACAGGGACCAGAGAAACAGTGACAGGGACCAAGAACAGTGACAGGGACGAAGAAACAGTGACAGGGACCGAGAAACAGTGACAGGGACCAAGAACAGTGACAGGGACCAAGAAACAGTGACAGGGACCAGAGAAACAGTGACAGGGACCAAGAAACAGTGACAGGGACCAAGAAACAGTGACAGGGACCAAGAAACAGTGACAGGGACCAAGAAACAGTGACAGGGACCGAGAAACAGTGACAGGGACCAAGAAAGAGTGACAGGGACCAAGAAACAGTGACAGGGACCAAGAAACAGTGACAGGGACCAAGAAACAGTGACAGGGACAAGAAACAGTGACAGGGACCAAGAAACAGTGACAGGGACCAAGAAACAGTGACAGGGACCGAGAAACAGTGACAGGGACAAGAAACAGTGACAGGGACCAAGAAACAGTGACAGGGACCAAGAAACAGTGACAGGGACGAGAAACAGTGACAGGGACCAAGAAACAGTGACAGGGACCAAGAAACAGTGACAGGGACGAAAACAGTGACAGGGACTGAGAAACAGTGACAGGGACCAAGAAACAGTGACAGGGACCGAGAAACAGTGACAGGGACCGAGAAACAGTGACAGGGACCAAGAAACAGTGACAGGGACCGAGAAACAGTGACAGGGACCAAGAAACAGTGACAGGGACTAAGAAACAGTGACAGGGACCAAGAAACAGTGACAGGGACCAAGAAACAGTGACAGGGACCGAGAAACAGTGACAGGGACCAAGAAACAGTGACAGGGACCAAGAAACAGTGACAGGGACCAAGAAACAGTGACAGGAACCAAGAAAAGTGACAGGACGAAGAAACAGTGACAGGGAACAAGAAACAGTGACAGGGACTGAGAAACAGTGACAGGGACCAAGAAACAGTGACAGGGACCGAGAAACAGTGACAGGGACGAAGAAACAGTGACAGGGACCAAGAAACAGTGACAGGGACCAAGAAACAGTGACAGGGACCGAGAAACAGTGACAGGGACCAGAAACAGGGACAGGGACCGAGAGAAACAGTGACAGGGACCAAGAAACAGTGACAGGGAGAAGAAACAGTGACAGGGACCAAGAAACAGTGACAGGGACCGAGAAACAGTGACAGGGACCAGAAACAGTGACAGGGACCAAGAAAGTAGTGACAGGGACCAGAGAAACAGTGACAGGACCAAGAAACAGTGACAGGGACCAATGCACAGAGTGTACAGGGACCAAGAAACGAGTGACAGGGACCAAGAAACAGTGACAGGGACCAAGAAACAGTGACAGGGACCAAGAAACAGTGCAGGGACCGAGAAACAGTGACAGGGACCAAGAAAACAAGTGACAGGGACCGAGAACAGTGACAGGGACCAAGAAACAGTGACAGGACCGAAGAAACAGTGACAGGGACCGAGAAGCAGTGACAGGGACCAAGAAACAGTGACAGGGACCGAGAAACAGTGACAGGGACCAAGAAACAGTGACAGGGACCAGAAACAGTGACAGGGACCAAGAAACAGATGACAGGGACCAAGAAACAGTGACAGGGACCAAGAAACAGTGACAGGGACCGAGAAACAGTGACAGGGACCAGGAAACAGTGACAGGGACCAAGAAACAGTGACAGGGACAGAGAAACAGTGACAGGGACCGAGAAACAGTGACAGGGACCAAGAAACAGTGACAGGGACCAAGAAACAGTGACAGGGACGAAGAAACAGTGACAGGGACCAAGAAACAGTGACAGGGACCAAGAAACAGTGACAGGGACCAAGAAACAGTGACAGGGACGAAGAAACAGTGACAGGGACCGAGAAACAGTGACAGGGACCAAGAAACAGTGACAGGGACCGAGAAACAATGACAGGGACCGAGAAACAGTGACAGGGACCAAGAAACAGTGACAGGGACCGAGAAACAGTGACAGGGACCAAGAAACAGTGACAGGGACCAAGAAACAGTGACAGGGACCAAGAAACAGTGACAGGGACCAAGAAAAAGTGACAGGGACGAAGAAACAGTGACAGGGACTGAGAAACAATGACAGGGACCAAGAAACAGTGACAGGGACCGAGAAACAGTGACAGGGACGAAGAAACAGTGACAGGGACCAAGAAACAGTGACAGGGACCAAGAAACAGTGACAGGGACCGAGAAACAGTGACAGGGACCGAGAAACAGTGACAGGGACTGAGAAACAATGACAGGGACCAAGAAACAGTGACAGGGACCAAGAAACAGTGACAGGGACGAAGAAACAGTGACAGGGACCAAGAAACAGTGACAGGGACCAAGAAACAGTGACAGGGACCAAGAAACAGTGACAGGGACCGAGAAACAGTGACAGGGACAAGAAACAGTGACAGGGACCAAGAAACAGTGACAGGGACCAAGAAACAGTGACAGGGACCGAGAAACAGTGACAGGGACTGAGAAACAGTGACAGGGACCAAGAAACAGTGACAGGGACCAAGAAACAGTGACAGGGACGAAGAAACAGTGACAGGGACCAAGAAACAGTGACAGGGACCAAGAAACAGTGACAGGGACCGAGAAACAGTGACAGGGACCGAGAAACAGTGACAGGGACAAGAAACAGTGACAGGGACCGAGAAACAGTGACAGGGACCAAGAAACAGTGACAGGGACCGAACAGACAGGGACCATGAACAGGGACAGACAAGAAACAGTGACAGGGACCGAAGAATCAGGACAGGGACCAAGAAACAGTGACAGGGACCAAGAAACAGTGACAGGGACCAAGAAACAGTGACAGGGACCAGAAACAGGGACAGGGACCAAGAAACAGTGACAGGGGACAAGGAAACAGTGACAGGGACCAAGGAAACAGTGACAGGGACCAGAGAAACAGTGACAGGGACCAAGAAACAGTGACAGGGGACCAAGAAACAGTGACAGGGACCAAGAAACAGTGACAGGGACCGAGAAACAGTGACAGGGACCAAGAAACAGTGACAGGGACCAAGAAACAGTGACAGGGACCAGAAACAGTGACAGGGACCGAGAAACAGTGACAGGGACCAGAGAAACAGTGACAGGGACCAAGAAACAGTGACAGGGACGAGAAACAGTGACAGGGACCGAGAAACAGTGACAGGGACCAAGAAACAGTGACAGGGACCAAGAAACAGTGACAGGGACCAAGAAACAGTGACAGGGACCAAGAAACAGTGACAGGGACCAAGAAACAGTGACAGGGACCAAGAAACAGTGACAGGGACGAAGAAACAGTGACAGGGACCGAGAAACAGTGACAGGGACCAAGAAACAGTGACAGGGACCGAGAAACAGTGACAGGGACCGAGAAACAGTGACAGGGACCAAGAAACAGTGACAGGGACCAAGAAACAGTGACAGGGACCGAGAAACAGTGACAGGGACCAAGAAACAGTGACAGGGACCAAGAAACAGTGACAGGGACCAAGAAACAGTGACAGGGACCGAGAAACAGTGACAGGGACCAAGAAAAAGTGACAGGGACCGAGAAACAGTGACAGGGACCGAGAAACAGTGACAGGGACAAAGAAACAGTGACAGGGACCGAGAAACAGTGACAGGGACCAAGAAACAGTGACAGGGACCAGAAAACTGTGACAGGGACCAAGAAACAGTGACAGGGACCGAGAAACTGTGACAGGGACCAAGAAACAGTGACAGGGACGAAGAAACAGTGACAGGGACCAAGAAACAAGTGACAGGGACAAGAAACTGACAGGGACCGAGAAACAGTGACAGGGACCGAGAAACAGTGACAGGGACCGAGAAACAGTGACAGGGACCAAGAAACAGTGACAGGGACCAAGGAAACAGTGACAGGGACCGAGAAACAGTGACAGGGACCGAGAAACAGTGACAGGGACCAAGAAACAGTGACAGGGACCAAGAAACAGTGACAGGGACCGAGAAACAGTGACAGGGACCGAGAAACAGTGACAGGGACCAAGAAACAGTGACAGGGACCAAGAAACAGTGACAGGGACCAGAAACAGTGACAGGGACCAAGAAACAGTGACAGGGACCAAGAAACAGTGACAGGGACTGAGAAACAAGTGACAGGGACCAAGAAACAGTGACAGGGACCGAGAAACAGTGACAGGACCGAAGAAACAGTGACAGGGACCAAGAAACAGTGACAGGGACCGAGAAACAGTGACAGGGACCAAGAAACAGTGACAGGGACTAAGAAACAGTGACAGAGACCAAGAAACAGTGACAGGGACCAAGAAACAGTGACAGGGACCGAGAAACAGTGACAGGGACCAAGAAACAGTGACAGGGACCAAGAAACAGTGACAGGGACCAAGAAACAGTGACAGGGACCAAGATAAAGTGACAGGGACGAAGAAACAGTGACAGGGACCAAGAAACAGTGACAGGGACCAAGAAACAGTGACAGGGACCAAGAAACAGTGACAGGGACCGAGAAACAGTGACAGGGACAAGAAACAATGACAGGGACCGAGAAACAGTGACAGGGACCAAGAAACAGTGACAGGGAACAAGAAACAGTGACAGGGACCGAGAAACAGGGACAGGGACCAAGAAACAGTGACAGGGACCAAGAAACAGTGACAGGGACCAAGAAACAATGACAGGGACCGAGAAACAGGGACAGGGACCAAGAAACAGTGACAGGGACCAAGAAACAGTGACAGGGACCAAGAAACAGTGACAGGGACCGAGAAACAGTGACAGGGACCAGGAAACAGTGACAGGGACCAAGAAACAGTGACAGGGACAGAGAAACAGTGACAGGGACCGAGAAACAGTGACAGGGACCAAGAAACAGTGACAGGGACCAAGATAGAGTGACAGGGACGAAGAAACAGTGACAGGGACCAAGAAACAGTGACAGGGACTAAGAAACAGTGACAGGGACCAAGAAACAGTGACAGGGACGAAGAAACAGTGACAGGGACCGAGAAACAGTGACAGGGACCAAGAAACAGTGACAGGGACCGAGAAACAATGACAGGGACCGAGAAGCAGTGACAGGGACCAAGAAACAGTGACAGGGACCGAGAAACAGTGACAGGGACCAAGAAACAGTGACAGGGACCAAGAAACAGTGACAGGGACCAAGAAACAGTGACAGGAACCAAGATAAAGTGACAGGGACGAAGAAACAGTGACAGGGACCAAGAAACAGTGACAGGGACTGAGAAACAATGACAGGGACCAAGAAACAGTGACAGGGACAGAGAAACAGTGACAGGGACCGAGAAACAGTGACAGGGACCAAGAAACAGTGACAGGGACCAAGATAGAGTGACAGGGACGAAGAAACAGTGACAGGGACCAAGAAACAGTGACAGGGACTAAGAAACAGTGACAGGGACCAAGAAACAGTGACAGGGACGAAGAAACAGTGACAGGGACCGAGAAATAGTGACAGGGACAAAGAAACTGTGACAGGGATCAAGAAACAGTGACAGGGACCAAGAAACAGTGACAGGGACCGAGAAACTGTGACAGGGACCAAGAAACAGTGACAGGGACCGAGAAACAATGACAGGGACCAAGAAACAGTGACAGGGACCAAGAAACAGTGACAGGGACGGAAAACTGTGACAGGGACTGAGAAACAGGGACAGGAACCAAGAAACAGTGAGAGGGACCGAGAAACAGTGACAGGGACCGAGAAACAGTGACAGGGACCAAGAAACAGTGACAGGGACCGAGAAACAGTGACAGGGACCAAGAAACAGTGACAGGGACTAAGAAACAGTGACAGAGACCAAGAAACAGTGACAGGGACCAAGAAACAGTGACAGGGACCGAGAAACAGTGACAGGGACCAAGAAACAGTGACAGGGACCAAGAAACAGTGACAGGGACCAAGAAACAGTGACAGGGACCGAGAAACAGGGACAGGGACCAAGAAACAGTGACAGGGACCAAGAAACAGTGACAGGGACCAAGAAACAGTGACAGGACCAAGAAAAGTGACAGGGACGAAGAAACAGTGACAGGGACCAAGAAACAGTGACAGGGACAGAGAAACAGTGACAGGGACCAAGAAACAGTGACAGGGACCGAGAAACAGTGACAGGACGAAGAAACAGTGACAGGACCAAGAAACAGTGACAGGGACCGAGAAACAGTGACAGGGACTGAGAAACAATGACAGGGACCAAGAAACAGTGACAGGGACCAAGAAACAGTGACAGGAACCAAGAAACAGTGACAGGGACCGAGAAACAGTGGCAGGGACTGAGAGACAATGACAGGGACCAAGAAACAATGACAGGGACCAAGAAGCACTGTCAGGGACAAGAAACAATGACAGGGACCGAGAAACAGTGACAGGGACCAAGAAACAGTGACAGGGAACAAGAAACAGTGACAGGGACCGAGAAACAGTGACAGGGACCAAGAAACAGTGACAGGGACCAAGAAACAGTGACAGGGACCGAGAAACAGTGACAGGGACAAGAAACAGTGACAGGGACCGAGAAACAGTGACAGGGACCAAGAAACAGTGACAGGGACCAAGAAACAGTGACAGGGACCGAGAAACAGGACAGGGACCAAGAAACAGTGACAGGGACCAAGAAACAGTGACAGGGACCAAGAAACAGTGACAGGGACCAAGAAACAGTGACAGGGACCAAGAAACAATGACAGGGACCGAGAAACAGGGACAGGGACCAAGAAACAGTGACAGGGACCAAGAAACAGTGACAGGGACCAAGAAACAGTGACAGGGACCGAGAAACAGTGACAGGGACCAGGAAACAGTGACAGGGACCAAGAAACAGTGACAGGGACAGAGAAACAGTGACAGGGACCGAGAAACAGTGACAGGGACCAAGAAACAGTGACAGGGACCAAGAAACAGTGACAGGGACGAAGAAACAGTGACAGGGACCAAGAAACAGTGACAGGGACTAAGAAACAGTGACAGGGACCAAGAAACAGTGACAGGGACAGAGAAACAGTGACAGGGACCGAGAAACAGTGACAGGGACCAAGAAACAGTGACAGGGACTGAGAAACAATGACAGGGACCAAGAAACAGTGACAGGGACCAAGAAACAGTGACAGGGACCAAGAAAGAGTGACAGGGACCAAGAAACAGTGACAGGGACCAAGAAACAGTGACAGGGACCAAGAAACAGTGACAGGGACCAAGAAACAGTGACAGGGACCAAGAAACAGTGACAGGGACAGAGAAATAGTGACAGGGACAAAGAAACTGTGACAGGGATCAAGAAACAGTGACAGGGACCAAGAAACAGTGACAGGGACCGAGAAACTGTGACAGGGACCAAGAAACAGTGACAGGGACCGAGAAACAATGACAGGGACCAAGAAACAGTGACAGGGACCAAGAAACAGTGACAGGGACGGAAAACTGTGACAGGGACTGAGAAACAGGGACAGGAACCAAGAAACAGTGACAGGGACCGAGAAACAGTGACAGGGACCGAGAAACAGTGACAGGGACCAAGAAACAGTGACAGGGACCGAGAAACAGTGACAGGGACCAAGAAACAGTGACAGGGACTAAGAAACAGTGACAGAGACCAAGAAACAGTGACAGGGACCAAGAAACAGTGACAGGGACCGAGAAACAGTGACAGGGACCAAGAAACAGTGACAGGGACCAAGAAACAGTGACAGGGACCAAGAAACAGTGACAGGAACCAAGATAAAGTGACAGGGACGAAGAAACAGTGACAGGGACCAAGAAACAGTGACAGGGACTGAGAAACAATGACAGGGACCAAGAAACAGTGACAGGGACCGAGAAACAGTGACAAGGACGAAGAAACAGTGACAGGAACCAAGAAACAGTGACAGGGACCGAGAAACAGTGACAGGGACTGAGAAACAATGACAGGGACCAAGAAACAGTGACAGGGACCGAGAAACAGTGACAGGGACTGAGAAACAATGACAGGGACCAAGAAACAATGACAGGGACCAAGAAACAGTGACAGGAACCAAGAAACAGTGACAGGGACCGAGAAACAGTGACAGGGACTGAGAGACAATGACAGGGACCAAGAAACAATGACAGGGACCAAGAAGCAATGACAGGGACGAAGAAACAGTGACAGGGACCAAGAAACAGTGACAGGGACCAAGAAACAGTGACAGGGACCAAGAAACAGTGACAGGGACCGAGAAACAGTGACAGGGACAAGAAACAATGACAGGGACCGAGAAACAGTGACAGGGACCAAGAAACAGTGACAGGGAACAAGAAACAGTGACAGGGACCGAGAAACAGGGACAGGGACCAAGAAACAGTGACAGGGACCAAGAAACAGTGACAGGGACCAAGAAACAATGACAGGGACCGAGAAACAGGGACAGGGACCAAGAAACAGTGACAGGGACCAAGAAACAGTGACAGGGACCAAGAAACAGTGACAGGGACCGAGAAACAGTGACAGGGACCAGGAAACAGTGACAGGGACCAAGAAACAGTGACAGGGACAGAGAAACAGTGACAGGGACCGAGAAACAGTGACAGGGACCAAGAAACAGTGACAGGGACCAAGATAGAGTGACAGGGACGAAGAAACAGTGACAGGGACCAAGAAACAGTGACAGGGACTAAGAAACAGTGACAGGGACCAAGAAACAGTGACAGGGACGAAGAAACAGTGACAGGGACCGAGAAACAGTGACAGGGACCAAGAAACAGTGACAGGGACCGAGAAACAATGACAGGGACCGAGAAACAGTGACAGGGACCAAGAAACAGTGACAGGGACCGAGAAACAGTGACAGGGACCAAGAAACAGTGACAGGGACCAAGAAACAGTGACAGGGACCAAGAAACAGTGACAGGAACCAAGATAAAGTGACAGGGACGAAGAAACAGTGACAGGGACCTAGAAACAGTGACAGGGACTGAGAAACAATGACAGGGACCAAGAAACAGTGACAGGGACCGAGAAACAGTGACAAGGACGAAGAAACAGTGACAGGGACCAAGAAACAGTGACAGGAACCAAGAAACAGTGACAGGGACCGAGAAACAGTGACAGGGACCGAGAAACAGTGACAGGGACTGAGAGACAATGACAGGGACCAAGAAACAATGACAGGGACCAAGAAGCAATGACAGGGACGAAGAAACAGTGACAGGGACCAAGAAACAGTGACAGGGACCAAGAAACAGTGACAGGGACCAAGAAACAGTGACAGGGACCGAGAAACAGTGACAGGTACAAGAAACAATGACAGGGACCAAGAAACAGTGACAGGAACCAAGAAACAGTGACAGGGACCGAGAAACAGTGACAGGGACTGAGAGACAATGACAGGGACCAAGAAACAATGACAGGGACCAAGAAGCAATGACAGGGACGAAGAAACAGTGACAGGGACCAAGAAACAGTGACAGGGACCAAGAAACAGTGACAGGGACCAAGAAACAGTGACAGGGACCGAGAAACAGTGACAGGGACAAGAAACAATGACAGGGACCGAGAAACAGTGACAGGGACCAAGAAACAGTGACAGGGAACAAGAAACAATGACAGGGACCAAGAAACAGTGACAGGGACCGAGAAACAGGGACAGGGACCAAGAAACAGGGACAGGGACCAAGAAACAGTGACAGGGACCAAGAAACAGTGACAGGGACCAAGAAACAGTGACAGGGACCGAGAAACAGGGACAGGGACCAAGAAACAGTGACAGGGACCAAGAAACAGTGACAGGGACCAAGAAACAATGACAGGGACCGAGAAACAGGGACAGGGACCAAGAAACAGTGACAGGGACCAAGAAACAGTGACAGGGACAGAGAAACAGTGACAGGGACCGAGAAACAGTGACAGGGACCAAGAAACAGTGACAGGGACCAAGATAGAGTGATAGGGACGAAGAAACAGAGACAGGGACCAAGAAACAGTGACAGGGACTAAGAAACAGTGACAGGGACCAAGAAACAGTGACAGGGACGAAGAAACAGTGACAGGGACCGAGAAACAGTGACAGGGACCAAGAAACAGTGACAGGGACCGAGAAACAATGACAGCGACCGAGAAACAGTGACAGGGACCAAGAAACAGTGACAGGGACCAAGAAACAGTGACAGGGTCCGAGAAACAATGACAGGGACCAAGAAACAGTGACAGTGACCAAGAAACAGTGACAGGGACCAAGAAACAGTGACAGGGACCGAGAAACAGTGACACGGACCAAGAACAAGTGACAGGGGCCGAGAAACAGTGACAGGGACCGAGAAACAGTGACAGGGACAAAGAAACAGGGACAGGGACCGAGAAACAGTGACAGGGACCAAGAAACGATGACAGGGAGCCAGAAACTGGGTCAGGGACCAAGAATCAGTGACAGGGATGAAGTAACAGTGACAGGGACCGAGAAACAGTGACAGGGATCAATAAACTGGGACAGGGACCAAGAAACAGTGACTGGGACGAAGAATCAGTGACAGGGACCGAGAAACTGTGACAGGGATCAAGAAACTGGGACAGTGACCAAGAAAAAGTGACTGGGACGAAGAATCAGTGACAGGGACCAAGAAACAGTGACAGAGACCGAGAAACAGTGACAGGGTCCGAGAAACAGTGACAGGGACCAAGAAACAGGGACAGGGACCGAGAAACAGTGACAGGGACCAAGAAACAGTGACAGAGACCGAGAAACAGTGACAGGGACCGAGAAACAGTGACAGGGACCAAGAAACAGGGACATGGACCGAGAAACAATGACAGGGACAAAGAAACAGAGACAGGGACCGAGAAACAGTGACAGGGACCAAGAAACAGTGACAGGGACCGAGAAACAGTGACAGGGACCGAGAAACAGTGACAGGGACCGAGAAACAGTGACAGGGACCAAGAAGCAGTGACAGGGACCAAGAAATAGTGACAGGGATCAAGAAATAGTGACAGGGACCAAGAAAAAGTGACAGGGACCAAGAAATAGTGACAGGGACCAAGAAAGAGTGACAGGGACCAAGAAATAGTGACAGGGACGAAGAAAAAGTGACAGGGACCAAGAAACAGTGACAGGGACCGAGAAACAGTGACAGGGACAAGAAACAGTGACAGGGACCAAGAAAAAGTGACAGGGACCAAGAAAAAGTGACAGGGACCAAGAAACAGTGACAGGGACCGAGAAACAGTGACAGGGACCAAGAAAGAGTGACAGCGACCAAGAAACATTGACATTGACCAGGAATCAGTGACAGGGACCAAGAATCAGTGACAGGGACCAGGAATCAGTGACAGGGACCAGGAATCAGTGACAGGGACCGAGAAACAGTGACAGGGACCAAGAAACAGTGACAGGGACCGAGAAACAGTGACAGGGACCAAGAAACAGTGACAGGGACCAAGAAACAGTGACAGGGACCGAGAAACAGTGACAGGGACCGAGAAACAGTGACAGGGACCAAGAAACAGTGACAGGGACCAAGAAACAGTGACAGGGACAGAGGAATAGTGACAGGGACAAAGAAACAGTGACAGGGACCAAGAAACAGTGACAGGGACGAAGAAACAGTGACAGGGACCAAAGAACAGTGACAGGGACCGAGAAACAGTGACAGGGACCAAGAAACAGTGACAGGGACCGAGAAACAGTGACAGGGACCAAGAAACAGTGACAGGGACCGAGAAACAGTGACAGGGACCAAGAAACAGTGACAGGGACCAAGAAACAGTGACAGGGACCGAGAAACAGTGACAGGGACCAAGAAACAGTGACAGGGACCAAGAAACAGTGACAGGGACCGAAAAACTGTGACAGGGACTGTGAAACAGCGACAGGGACCAAGAAACAGTGACAGGGATGAAGTAACAGTGACAGCGACCGAGAAACAGTGACAGGGACCGAGAAACAGTGACAGAGACCGAGAAACAGTGACAGGGACCAAGAAACAGTGACAGGGACCAAGAAACAGTGACAGGGACCGAGAAACGGACAGGGACCAAGAAACTGAATTAACAGTGACAGGGACCGAGAAACAGTGACAGGGACCGAGAAACAGTGACAGGGACCAAGAAACAGTGACAGGGACCGAGAAACAGTGACAGGGACCGAGAAACAGTGACAGGGACCAAGAAACAGTGACAGGGACCGAGAAAGAGTGACAGGGACCAAGAAACAGTGACAGGGACCGAGAAACAGTGACAGGGACCGAGAAACAGTGACAGGGACCAAGAAACAGTGACAGGGACCGAGAAAGAGTGACAGGGACCAAGAAAGAGTGACAGAGACCAAGAAACAGTGACAGGGACCAAGAAATAGTGACAGGGATCAAGAAATAGTGACAGGGACCAAGAAAAAGTGACTGGGACCAAGAAATAGTGACAGGGACCAAGAAAGAGTGACAGGGACCAAGAAATAGTGACAGGGACCAAGAAACAGTGACGGACCAAGAAACAATGACAGGGACCGAGAAACAGTGACAGGGACCGAGAAACAGTGACAGGGACCGAGATACAGGGACAGGGACCATGAAACAGTGACAGGGACCAAGAAACAGTGACAGGGACCAAGAAACAGGGACAGGGACCAAGAAACAGGGACAGGGACCAAGAAACAATGACAGGGACCGAGAATCAGTGACAGGAACCAAAAGACAGTGACAGGGACCGAGAAACAGTGACAGGGACCAAGAAACAGTGACAGGGACCAAGAAACAGTGACAGGGAACGAGAAACAATGACAGGTACCGAGAAACAGGGACAGGGACCAAGAAACAGGGACAGGGACCAAGAAACAGTGACAGGTACCGAGAAACAGTGACAGGGACCAAGAAACAGTGACAGGGACCAAGAAACAGGGACAGGGACCAAGAAACAGTGACAGGTACCGAGAAACAGTGACAGGGACCAAGAAACAGTGACAGGGACCGAGATACAGGGACAGGGACCATGAAACAGTGACAGGGACTGAGAAACAGTGACAGGGACCAAGAAACAGTGACAGGGACCGAGATACAGGGACAGGGACCATGAAACAGTGACAGGGACCGAGAAACAGTGACAGGGACCAAGAAACAGGGACAGGGACCAAGAAACAGTGACAGGTACCGAGAAACAGTGACAGGGACCAAGAAACAGTGACAGGGACCGAGATACAGGGACAGGGACCATGAAACAGTGACAGGGACTGAGAAACAGTGACAGGGACCAAGAAACAGTGACAGGGACCAAGAAACAGGGACAGGGACCAAGAAACAGGGACAGGGACCGAGAATCAGTGACAGGGACCAAGAAACAGGGACAGGGACCAAGAAACAATGACAGGGACCGAGAATCAGTGACAGGTACCGAGAAACAGTGACAGGGACCGAGAAATAGTGACAGGGACCGAGAAACAGTGACAGGGACCGAGAAACTGTGGCAGGGACCAAGAAACAGTGACAGGGAACAAGAAACAGTGACAGGGACCAAGAAACAGTGACAGGGACCAAGAAACAGGGACAGGGACCAAGAAACAGTGACAGGGACCAAGAAACAGGGACAGGGACCGAGAAACAGTGACAGGGTCCGAGAAACAGTGACAGGGACCAAGAAACAGTGACAGGGACCAAGAAACAGTGACAGGGACCGAGAAACAGTGACAGGGACCGAGAAACAGTGACAGGGACCAAGAAACAGTGACAGGGACCGAGAAACAGGGACAGGGAGCGAGAAACAGTGACAGGGACCGAGAATCAGTGACAGGGACCAAGAAACAGTGACAGGGAGCAAGAAACAGGGACAGGGAGCAAGAAACAGGGACAGGGAGCAAGAAACAGGGACAGGGAGCGAGAATCAGTGACAGGGACCAAGAAACAGTGACAGGGACCAAGAAACAGTGACAGGGACCGAGAATCAGTGACAGGGACCAAGAAACAGGGACAGGGACCAAGAAACAGTGACAGGGACCAAGAATCAGTGACAGGGACCGAGAACCAGGGACAGGGACCATGAAACAGAGACAGGGACCAAGAATCAGTGACAGGGACCGAAAAACAGGGACAGGGACCATGAAACAGAGACAGGGACCATGAAACAGTGACAGGGACCGAGAAACAGTGACAGGGACCATGAAACAGTGACAGGGACCAAGAATCAGTGACAGGGACCATGAAACAGAGACAGGGACCGAGAAACAGTGACAGGGACCAAGAAACAGTGACAGGGACCATGAAACAGAGACAGGGACCGAGAAACAGTGACAGGGACCAAGAAACAGTGACAGGGACCAAGAAACAGTGACAGGGACCGAGAAATAGTGACAGGGACCAAGAAACAATGACAGGGACCAAGAAACAGTGACAGGGACCGAGAAACAGTGACAAGGACCAAGAAACAATGACAGGGACCAAGAAACAGTGACAGGGACCGAGAAACAGTGACAGGGACCGAGAAATAGTGACAGGGACTAAGAAACAGTGACAGGGACCAAGAAACAGTGACAGGGACCGAGAAATAGTGACAGGGACCAAGAAACAGTGACAGGGACTGAGAAACTATGAAAGAGACCAAGAAACAGTGACAGGGACTGTGGTAACACCATACAGCTTCCTGTGACTCGAACTTTATTGCATCACTTCCTGTGATTAGTCCAGGATAAATACTGGACTGATCAGTTGGATCCTGGAGAGGCATAGAGTAAGACCTCTTTTGTATGTAGCACCTTTTTAGTTGATTAAAGCTTACTTTAAGTTCACCACGCGTAAGGCTCATTCTTACGACAATTTAATCAACTTTGGAAAACTTCGCACTCAAACTTTTTGGACGAACTCGGAACTAAGGATCCAGGGAATCACCCATCATGGAAAACATCCTTAAACCATCGCGTCTTGACTTGGACCCAAACACCCCAGCAGCCGGTAAGGTGTTGAAACACTGGTATCGCACGTTTGACAATTTTCTCGAATATTGCAAGGCTGATGATGACTCAAAGTTGCGGATACTCATCAACAGTGTCACCCCGAATGTATTTCAGTATGTGGAGGAATGGGGCAGTTACGAGGAGGCAATTCGGACGCTTAAGAGACTATATACTAAGACACCGAATGAGGTCTATGCCAGACATCTACTAGCTACAGCCCAACAAGGGCTGGAGGAATCCATTGATAAATTCCTCCAAGAGCTTCGCAGACTTAGTATGGACTGTAACTTTCAGGCGGCCTCAGCTGAGCTGTACCGTGAAGAAATGATCCGTGATGCTTTCATCTGCGGGCTTGCCTCCCCATTTATACGCCAGCGTCTACTGGAAAGTAAGACACTTGAGCTTCAGAGAGCTTATGACATGGCTTGCTCTCTAGATCTGGCAAAAAGAAATGCAGACCTTTATACACTGCCCAGACCTCGGTCTGCTGCCTTAACTACAGTCAGGCAATTTAAGAGGCCACAGGTGAACTCTATTAGGGAGGACTTTATCCCTGACGATCATTCTGATGACTTCACTGATGAAGAGGATGATGACCCCACTGTGGCAGCCTCTTGGCAATCTAAGAAATGCTTCTTTTGTGGTGATGAGTTTCACCCTCGGAAATTCTGCCCTGCTCGCAATGCGTTTTGCAGTCATTGCAACAAAAAGGGTCATTTTGCAAAGGTTTGCCTATCAAGAGCCTCTACGAGGGCTTATCAAGCTAAGTCCTACCGAACTGCCCCGGTAAGGGCCTATCAAGACGTTCCGGCTAGAATCTATCGTGCTTCCTCTCGGGTTTCCTCTCGAAGAAACACACCTAGAGTTTCAGCCACTCTTTGTGCAACGACACCAATTACAGCTGCTTGTCCTCAGAACCTATTCCATGCAGCTACAAAAGTATCAATTAATGGACATACTTTAGATGCCTTAATTGACTCAGGTAGCACTGATAGTTTCATTAGGGAACAGATTGTTGCAGAGTTAAAGCTACATGTTTTCCCATCGGACCAGGCAATTGCGATGGCTCAGTCATCACTTAATACCAGAATTTCTGGCTTTTGTATGGTTGAAATAACACTTAATGGTCACAGGTATCCCTCCACCCGGCTTTCGGTGCTCAAGGAATTATGTAGTGATCTTATCTTAGGGCTAGATTTTCAAAAGCAGCATAAGAAGCTCACCATTGAGTTCGGCGGATCCAAACCTGAACTCACTATTTCTAATATACGACCTCGATTACCGTTCTGTGCATTGTCAGCAGCTTCACTGGATGAACCCTCACTGTTTTCCAGTATCCCTCCTCGATGCAAACCGATTATAACAAAGTCACGACGTTTCAGTCAGGAAGACCAGTCTTTTATTGCGGCTGAGATTTCTCGGCTTTTAGCAGAGGATATCATCGAGCCTTGTTCGTCGCCATGGCGCGCCCAGATCGTTATTGTTAAGAACCCTCTACAACCTCACAAGAAACGGCTGTGCATTGACTATTCACAGACCATCAATCAATATACGGACTTGGACGCATACCCATTGCCACGCATCGATGATATGGTTAATAAACTGGCTGAGTACACGGTGTTCTCAACATATGATCTGAAAAGTGCCTATCATCAGGTACCCTTGAAGGTCTCAGACAAGCAGTATACGGCCTTTGAAGCCAATGGACGGCTGTATCAATTTCGTCGCCTCCCCTTTGGGGTCACTAATGGAGTGGCTGTCTTCCAGCGAGCAATGGATGACCTGGTCAAACAGGAAGACTTGAAGGATACGTTTCCTTATCTGGACAATATTACTGTCGCAGGTCGCAATCAGCGGGAACATGACGCCAATCTCCAACGATTTTGGGATGCACTCCAGCACCGTAATTTGAAATTAAATGCGGCTAAATCCATTGAGTCACAACCAACCATCAACATCCTTGGCTATTGTGTGGGCAATGGCATCATTAAACCTGACCCTGAAAGGCTTCGCCCACTCCAAGAACTCCTGCCACCAAAGAATCCGGCCTCCTTGCGCCGGGCCCTCGGCCTGTTTGCATACTATGCTAAATGGATTCCTAACTTCTCGGACCGAATCCAACCTCTACTGAAGGCCAGCACATTCCCACTAGACACAGCGGCTGTTGCAGCCTTTAACCTCCTGAAAAAACAGTTGGAGAAAGCGGCTCTTCACTCCATCGATGAGAGTCTTCCTTTTGTTGTTGAGTGTGATGCCTCGGAGGTGGCGATCTCGGCCACTCTGAATCAGGAAGGTCGTCCGGTGGCATTTTTGTCCAGGACTTTTCAAGGGGCTGAGCTACATTATCCTCCAGTCGAGAAAGAAGCTACAGCCATCATAGAGGCAGTACGGAAGTGGAGTCATCTCCTAGCTCGCCAGCACTTTACCTTAATCACGGACCAGCGATCGGTCGCCTTCATGCTCGATAATCGAAAACGGACCAAAATTAAAAATAATAAAATCCAGCTTTGGCGGCTGGAATTGGCCTCTTTTGGTTACACCATCCACCATCGACCTGGCAAGGAGAATGTGGCTCCGGATACCCTCACACGAGCATTCTGCTCCGCCATGGCACCCTCTACGCTCGTAGACATCCGTGATGTGTTGTGTCATCCGGGCGTTACTCGCATGCTACACTTCGTGCGGTCCCGAAATCTCCCATTCTCTACCGGGGATGTAAAGAAGATGTGCTCGGACTGCAGAGTCTGTGCGGAATTGAAACCTCAGTTTTTCCGCCCCTTGGGTGGTATACTCATACATGCGACCCAGCCAATGCAACGGCTTAGCATCGATTTTAAGGGGCCGTTGCCCTCTTCAACTCGCAACACTTATCTATTGACCATGGTCGATGAGTATTCCCGTTTTCCGTTTGCCTTTCCCTGCCCCAATATGCTGACGACCACGGTTATCAGCTGCCTTGAGCAGGTATTTGCTTTCTGTGGCATGGCATCCTATGTTCATTCGGATCGGGGCCCTTCTTTTATGTCAGGAGAACTCAAGGCCTATCTCTCGGAACGGGGTATTGCTGCCAGCAAAACGACGCCTTATCATCCGGTCGGGAATGGGCAAGTCGAGCATTTTAACGCTGTCATCTGGAATGCGGTACGTCTGGCTTTGAGATCTCGGGGCCTACCCAACCAGCAATGGGAAGCAGTACTTCCAGACGCATTACACTCCACACGGTCCCTCCTTTCGACCGCCACAAATACGATGCCTCATGAACGGTTCTTCCGATTTCAGCATCGCTCATCCTATGGGATATCTCTCCCGTCGTGGCTGACTGCACCGGGACCAGTGCTACTCCGAAGATTTGTCCGGGCGTCTAAGAATGACCCCCTGGTAGATGAGGCTGAGCTCACTGACGTCAACCCTACCTACGCCTATATTCGGTATCCTGACGGTCGGGAATCTACCGTGTCATTGCGGGATCTGGCTCCCTGCCCGCCGAAACATAGAGGGACACCAGGGGATGATATTGTACCAGGCACATCTCTGGGCTCGCCAGGTGCCTCTCATCTCGATTTGGATCTGACGCCGGCTGGTACCTCACTCCAGCATGCCGACCTGGGGCAGACTGACTATGAGCCCGTCGGGGCTCGCACGCGCAGCCACGATCCACCCCGTACCGTACGCTCGGAAACGGATCTGCCACAGCCCTGCCCGACACCCGTTCGGGCACCAGTACACAGTCAGGATCGTCCTGACCCCTCACAGAGCGGGCTGGATCACTCGGACTCTGGTCCACGGCCCACGGCGGGTAAACGGGCTAGGGGCCCTCTACCGCTACGAGAACCCAAACGGGTGCGGCTCTCCCTCGTCCAGCGGCTACGAAATGGAGGGAGCATCCCGGCCTCCTAATCTTTTGGGGGGGGAGAATGAGGTAACACAATACAGCTTCCTGTGACTCGAACTTTATTGCATCACTTCCTGTGATTAGTCCAGGATAAATACTGGACTGATCAGTTGGATCCTGGAGAGGCATAGAGTAAGACCTCTTTTGTATGTAGCACCTTTTTAGTTGATTAAAGCTTACTTTAAGTTCACCACGCGTAAGGCTCATTCTTACAACAGGGACCAAGAAACAGTGACAGGGACTGAGAAACAGGGACTTGGAGCAAGAAACAGGGACAGGGAGCAAGAAACACGGACAGGGAGCAAGAAACAGTGACAGGGACCGAGAAACAGTGACAGGGAGCAAGAAACAGGGATTTGGAGCAAGAAACAGGGACAGGGAGCAAGAAACAGGGACAGGGAGCAAGAAACAGTGACAGGGACCAATAAACAGTGACAGGGAGCAAGAAACAGGGACAGGGAGCAAGAAACAGTGACAGGGACCAATAAACAATGACAGGGACCAAGAAACAGGGACAGGGAGCAAGAAACAGGGACAGGGAGCAAGAATCAGTGACAGGGACCAAGAAACAGTGACAGGGACCAAGAAACAGGGACAGGGACCGAGAATCAGTGACAGGGACCAAGAATCAGTGACAGGGACGGAGAAACAGGGACAGGGACCATGAAACAGAGACAGGGACCGAGAAACAGTGACAGGGACCAAGAAACAGTGACAGGGACCAAGAATCAGTGACAGGGACCGAGAAACAATGACAGGGACCGAGAAACAATGACAGGAACAGGGACCAAGAAACAGTGACAGGGACCGAGAAACAGTGACAGGGAGCAAGAAACAGGGACTTGGAGCAAGAAACAGGGACAGGGACCAAGAAACAGGGACAGGGAGCAAGAAACAATGACAGGGACCAAGAAACAGGGACAGGGAGCAAGAAACAGGGACAGGGAGCAAGAATCAGTGACAGGGACCAAGAAACAGTGACAGGGACCAGGAATCAGTGACAGGGACCGAGAAACAATGACCGGGACCGAGAAACAATGACAGGGACAGGGACCAAGAAACAGTGACAGGGACCGAGAAACAGTGACAGGGACCGAGAAACAGTGACAGGGACCAAGAAACAATGACAGGGACCAAGAGACAGTGACAGGGACCGAGAAATAGTGACAGGGACTAAGAAACAGTGACAGGGACCGAGAAATAGTGACAGGGACTAAGAAACAGTGACAGGGACCGAGAAATAGTGACAGGGACCAAGAAACAGTGGCAGGGACCGAGAAACTATGAAAGGGACTAAGAAACAGTGACAGGGACCGAGAAATTGTGACAGGGACTAAGAAACAGTGACAGGGACCGAAAAAGAGTGACAGGGACCAAGAAACAATGGCAGAGTCTGAGGAACAATGACAGAGACTGAGAAACAATGGCAGAGACTGAGGAACAATGATAGAGACTGAGGAACAATGGCAGAGACTGAGGAACAATGACAGAGACTGAGAAACAATGGCAGAGACTGAGGAACAATGACAGAGACTGAGAAACAATGACAGAGACTGAGGAACAATGACAGAGACTGAGGAACAATGGCAGAGACTGAGGAACAATGACAAAGTCTGAGGAACAATGACAGAGACTTAGGAACAATGACAGAGACTGAGGAACAATGACAGAGTCTGAGGAACAATGGCAGAGTCTGAGGAACAATGACAGAGTCTGAGGAACAGTGACAGAGACTGAGGAACAATGACCGAGACTGAGGAACAATGACAAAGACTGAGGAACAATGACAGAGACTGAGGAACAATGGCAGAGTCTGAGGAACAATGGCAGAGTCTGAGGAACAATGACAGAGACTGAGGAACAATGACAAAGACTGAGGAACAATGACAGAGACTGAGGAACAATGGCAGAGTCTGAGGAACAATGGCAGAGACTGAGGAACAATGGCAGAGACTGAGGAACAATGACAGAGTCTGAGGAACAATGACAGAGTCTGAGGAACAATGACAGAGACTGAGGAACAATGACAGAGACTGAGGAACAATGACAGAGACTGAGGAACAATGACAGAGACTGAGGAACAATGGCAGAGTCTGAGGAAGAATGACACAGACTGAGAAACAATGACAGAGACTGAGGAAGAATGACAGAGTCTGAGGAACAATGACAGAGACTGAGGAACAATGACAGAGACTGAGGAAGAATGGCAGAGACTGAGGAACAATGGCAGAGACTGAGGAACAATGACAGAGACTGAGGAACAATGATAGAGACTGAGGAACAATGATAGAGACTGAGGAACAATGGCAGAGACTGAGGAACAATGGCAGAGACTGAGGAACAATGACAGAGACTGAGGAACAATGATAGAGACTGAGGAACAATGATAGAGACTGAGGAACAATGACAGAGACTGAGGAAGAATGGCAGAGTCTGAGGAACAATGACAGAGACTGAGGAACAATGATAGAGACTGAGGAACAATGGCAGAGACTGAGGAACAATGACAGAGACTGAGAAACAATGGCAGAGACTGAGGAACAATGACAGAGACTGAGGAACAATGACAGAGACTGAGGAAGAATGGCAGGGACTGAGGAACAATGGCAGAGACTGAGGAAGAATGGCAGAGACTGAGGAACAATGACAGAGACTGAGAAACAATGGCAGAGACTGAGGAAGAATGGCAGAGACTGAGGAACAATGACAGAGTCTGAGGAACAATGACAGAGACTGAGGAACAATGACAGAGACTGAGGAACAATGACAGAGACTGAGGAAGAATGACAGAGTCTGAGGAACAATGACAGAGTCTGAGGAACAATGACAGAGACTGAGGAACAATGACAGAGACTGAGGAACAATGACAGAGACTGAGGAACAATGACAGAGACTGAGGAACAATGACAGAGACTGAGGAACAATGACAGAGACTGAGGAAGAATGACAGAGTCTGAGGAACAATGACAGAGTCTGAGGAACAATGACAGAGACTGAGGAACAATGACAGAGACTGAGGAACAATGACAGAGACTGAGGAAGAATGACAGAGTCTGAGGAACAATGACAGAGACTGAGGAAGAATGGCAGAGACTGAGGAACAATGACAGAGACTGAGGAACAATGACAGAGTCTGAGGAACAATGACAGAGACTGAGGAACAATGACAGAGACTGAGAAACAATGATAGAGACTGAGGAAGAATGGCAGAGTCTGAGGAGTGATGGAAGAGACTGCAGTGTGATGGAAAGTGCCATCCTCCTCTGTAAGAATGGAGCCTAATCCAGATTGACAATATGTGCCTGATGTAATTGCCCCCAGGATAGTGAGATTAAACAATACTTGTTGCACCATATCTTTACCGGTCTCTGATGAAGAAGTGAATGTTTTTTACTGGGTTTAAACATGATCCTTGCTGTCTCCTTTCTGAGATGGAAGATATGATGCAGACAGAAAGGTCTCATTGAGAAAAGTGGCCTGCAGTAATCTGGTTTAAATGTCTAAAATGTAGTTTGATGCACTAAACTGTTTGAGGATGGCTGGCAATGACATTCTGGCTGGAGGCACTGGAAGGGCTGGTTTTCAGACATATTTTCAAATACTACGGATGACTGTACCAAGGTATTAGATAGAAAAGACCTGCACGTACGGGAGAGGAACAATGGCAGTACTGGATCAGGACACCGGGGAGAACTCCCCTGCTCTCCAAAATAGTGCCGTGGGATCTTTTACGTCAACCTGAGAGGGCAGGATTAACGTCTCATCCAAAAGATCGCACCTCCGACAGTACAGCAATCCTTTGATACCGCACTTGCAGGAAGGATGTGATTACATTAGGGAGAGTACAGAGGAGATTTATGAGGATGTTGCCAGGACTGGAGAATTTTAGCTATGAGGAGAGATTGGATCGGCTGGGGTTGTTTTCTTTGGAACAGAGGAGGCTGAGGGTAGACTTAATTGAGGTGTATAAAATTATGTGGGGCAAAGATAGAGTGGATAGGAAGGACTTATTTCCCTTAGCAGAGAGTTCAATAACCAGGGGGCATAGATTTAAAGTAATTGGATTAGAGGAGAGTTGAGGAGAACTTTTTTCACCCAGAGGGTGGTGGGGGTCTGGAACTCACTGCCTCAAAGGGTGGTAGAGGCAGAAATCCTCATTGCATTTAAAAAGTACTTGGATATGCACTTGAAACGCTGTAACCTACAAGGCTACGGACCAAGGGGGAGAAATTCAGTATCGCCCCATTTGGGGCGCAATTATCAGCCGGGCGCAAAGATTAGCACCTGACGCTAATTATCGCCTCCGACTGCAAACTTGACTTTTATCGCCCCTGGAGGTGATTGGAGCGCTAAATCAGGCGCTACACATCTGTCTTAAGGCGCAAAGGCCGAGGAGCGAGGCGTTAACTCAGAGCGCGGGCGCAGCGCAGGTGCTGTCAGTTAGCGATGGAACACAGACACACTGGCGCTGGACAGTTCTTAAAGGGGAGGGTCGATCTTGCACTCCAGCCACACCCTGCTCATTGGAGCCTTGAATCTCGGCCTGGAGAGACCTGTGCCTAAATCTTCCAGCCAAGGACTATGGAGAGGGTGAGAGAACGAGCTCAGCGCTTCAGCGAGCGGGCCTTGGATGCTCTGGTTGGCGTGGTGGAGTGCAGAAAATCTATACTCTTCCCTGAGAGTGGCAGGAGGCCTTTGCTGCGCGAGTACAGAAGAGTGTGGAGGGAGGTGGCTCAGCACGTCTCCTCCAGGAGCATGGTGACCAGGACCCATACTCAATGTCGCAAAAAGTTCAACGACCTCACTCGGGTCATCAGGGTGAGTGGCTTTTTTTCAATACCTCTCCATCCCTCCATCTCAACCTCACTCTATGGCCAGAGGGTCTTAAATCCCCAATGCACAACACTCATCCAACACCTATGGCCCTCTCATGAAACACACATGCACATTCCACACTTTGCATACAGTAAGGGCTATTCACCTATGGGAGGCATATCAGGCAAGACCATGGCTGCATGGAGTAAGGGCTATTCACCTATGGGAGGCACATTAGGCAAGACCATAGCTGCATACAGTAAGGGCTATTCACCTATGGGAGGCACATCAGGCAAGACCATGGCTGCATACAGTAAGGGCTATTCACCTCTGGGAGGCACATCAGGCAAGACCATGGCTGCATACAGTAAGGGCTATTCACGTATGGGAGGCACATCAGGCAAGACCATAGCTGCATACAGTAAGGGCTATTCACCTATGGGAGGCACATCAGGCAAGACCATAGCTGCATACAGTAAGGGCTATTCACCTATGGGAGGCACATTAGGCAAGACCATAGCTGCATACAGTAAGGGCTATTCACCTATGGGAGGCACATCAGGCAAGACCATAGCTGCATACAGTAAGGGCTATTCACCTATGGGAGGCACATCAGGCAAGACCATAGCTGCATACAGTAAGGGCTATTCACCTATGGGAGGCACATCAGGCAAGACCATAGCTGCATACAGTAAGGGCTATTCACGTATGGGAGGCACATCAGGCAAGACCATGGCTGTATATTTACTCAGACGCCGTCCTTTTTCTTGCAGGCCAAGTTATCTCATAATAGGAGACAGCAGCAACGGACAGGTGGAGGGCGGCCTCAGCTGCAACCCCTCAGCGATCTTGAGGCGCGCGTCCACAGGATTGTGGCAAGCCGGGTGATCGGTCCCGTCGCCACTGGAGACGCCGACCCCGTTCTGGACAGCAATGGTAAGGTCAGCACCTTTTTGTTCTCTCTCCTTCCACTTGTCCCTCACAACACCAGCCTTTGACACTTTCAATCCAACTTGCTAACTCGCTGCACTCATTCCTCCCTTACTGCCACCCTGTCCTCACGCTAAAGCCACTCTTGTACCTCCCTGCTTTCAGATGGTGATTCACCAGCTGAGGAGACGGGCCCTCAAGCTGCCAGTGGGAGTGAAGCTGCAGGCGAGGAGGAAGATGAAGGCGGAGCATCAGCGCCACCCTCTCCCGAGGAAGCCCATGCCCACACTGGGAACACGCCTTCCCTGGAGGGGAGCAGGGGGGAAGGGTCTGATGAGGGTGAAGCTCCAGGACCCAGCGGGCTGCAGCAATGCGATGGGGGTAGGGAAGCTCGGGGGCCTTCTCCCCGGAGGGAGAGTATGCCAGCGAGTCCTACTGCACTGGACGCAGAGGAGGAGCGGCTGATCGCTGAAATGAACACCCAGGCGGTAGACATGCACACTGAGCTCATGGGTGCAGTGGGAAGGGTGCCCGAATGCATTGAATCACTGGCAAGGAGTGTGGAGCACTTCGCTGTAGCACAGGCGGATGCCACGCAAATGTTTAGTGCTGCAATTCAGTCACTGGCTGCCGTGACCCCATCTCTGACAGCTCTCATGCAGACTCAGATGAGGCCACGCGAGCACTGACTGCTGCCATCCTCGCTGGTTCGGACACATTTCCCCGGGGCTCTCACCGCGCCGCAGCAGGCCAGCAATCTGTGCTCCAGCAGATTGCTCCGGATGCTGAAGTGCTGCCCCGTGGGAGTGCCAGTGTGTCGGTCGAGCAGGGAGTTGCTGTCCTCTTTCAAGATGGTGGTTTGACACGCTGGACCCCCTGGGACACATCTCATTGTCTTGGCTGTGCTCTTTGTTGTAGCGAATAATGTGAATAGATTTTGTCTGGGTTTAAATTGTGAATTCTGGGAGATTCTCTCATTGCTAACTTACCTGACGAAGGAGCGATAGCTCCGAAAGCTTGTAAAATTAAATAAATCTGTTGGACTATAACCTGGTGTTGTGCGACTTCTCATCTCTTTCAAGATGACAGCATTCCTGCTGCCACCACTGTCACTTCTCCACTGCACTTGCTACCGCCTGTAGGACAGACTGCTGCCGCCCATGCAGAGTTGGTGCAGTCTGCAGCCGGGCCCTCCAGGCCCAGAGCTGGTCGAGGCCGTCCTTCAAGGGCATCTGCAGTCTCAGGTTCTGACAATCAGCAGCCTTCCTGCAGCCACTGGGGTCCCATTACGGAGGAGCAGTAGGGTGGGAAGGGGGGAAGTGCGCAAGGGAAGGAGATCACCCTCGAAAGGCAAAAAGTAAGAGGTGTGAGAAAATGTTGGTCATTTTTTTATTAAAGGCCGAGGTTCGTAGTCATACTTTTGTTTAGTGTTTTGGACATTATCTCCAGGTTGTGAGAACCAGTTATGTTAATGACTTTTTTTGTGTTTCTTTCTATTAGTTTGTCATGAAGAAATGACACACACAGAGTTTGTAAAATAAATAAGTTTTTGTATTCAAAATGTACATGTTTGGTCTTTGGAATCATTGTTGCCTTGGCCGGCTTAGGGGTTGCGGGTTGGTTTCATTCATGTTGTTCTCGATGGCAGAAGCCATTTCCTCAGCAGGGGCCTAGAAGCGGCTTGCTATCAGACGTTGACGGACGGCCCTTCCAGTTTCTACATTGTGGGCCTCCCTCCCACCTTGGTGCTGCTGATGATCATCCTCCTCCTCCTCCTCTTCCTCCTCTGGTGGTGCTCCAAGGCCTGGTGGCATTGCCTGGGTCCTGAGGACTGCCAGGTTATGCAGCATGCAGCACACAACTACGAAGAGGGAGACTCGCTCAGGCGAGTACTGCAGGGCTCCTCCAGAATGGTCCAGACAGCGGAACCGTTGCTTCAGCATGCCAATTGAGTGCTCAACGATGTTTCTGGTAGCGAGATGGCTCTCGTTGTACCGCAGCTCAGCAGGGGTGTTGGGCGTACGGAGCGGTGTCATCAGCCAGGTGCACAGTGGATATCCCTTGTTCCCGAGAAGCCAACCAACTGGCTGATGCGGTGCCTCGAAAAGTTCTGCCACAGTAGTCTGGCGCAGGATGAATGCATCGTGGCAGCTGCCAGGATAGTGGGCATTGACAGCGAGTATCAGCTGTCTGTGGTCACAGACCAACTGAACGTTTAAGGAATGGAACCCCTTGCTGTTGCGGAAATCCTCGGCATTCTCATGCGGAGCACGCAAAGCCACATGCGTGCAGTCAATGGCGCCCTGCACCATGGGGAAGCCCGCTATCCTAGCAAAGCCCATTGCACGTTCTTGCTGCTTGTCCGGGGTCATGGGGAAAGAGATGTACTCTCGTCTCCTTTTATAGAGGGCATTTGTGACCTGACGGATGCAGCAATGCACCACGAACTGGGAGATATTGGCGATGTCCCCAGTAGCTGATTGAAATGAGCCAGTGGCATAAAAGTTCAGAGCCACTGTGATCTTCACTGCCACCGACAGAGACGTCCTGGACCTCAGTTGAGGCTGCAGATCTGGCTGCAGCAGGTGGCAGAGCTCAGTGACCACCTCCTTGCTGAAGCACAGCCTTCGCAAACACTGCTCCTCAGACATATGAATGTAGGAGAACTGTTGGCGAAATACCCTGGGAGGGTAAGGTCTCCTGTGCAAAGGCCTGTTGGCCCTCCTCAGTCTGGCCATGATTGCCACTCTCTCTCTGCGTCTCTGTGTCCTCCGATTCTGGTGGCGCAGGACGATGCCCCCAATCAGTGCAGCCCCCATAGTCTCTTGGCAATCAAAGTTATGAAGGTCAAAAACCAAAGTACCTGCAAAGTTATGATCAGTAGCCAAAACTACCTCACACAGCGTTGACTCAATGTAGAAGTCTCTCTTTCTCTCTCTCTGAATCTCTCTCTCTCTCAGAACAAGTGGTGCAAAAATGTCTACCACAGAGAACGACAGGAAAAGTCCCCCTTTAAATAGCGCCCCCCCAGCCCCACAGCGACTGGGGAGCGTTCCAGTCTTCCTGTCGTTGGTTGCGCCAGGCAGAAAGGACGGGGGCGCCACTCAATTTCCGCTCCGGGGCGCCACAAGGGCGTTGCACCCTCGTATGACGTCAAGATCTGTGTGCGCAGGAGATCGGGGCGGTATTGTTTAGCGCCGTCGCAAAATGTCTAGTTAATTTCGCGAGTGGCGCAAACATCGCCGCACCCGGGTGCTCGTTGCTTTGCGCCCCATTAGCGCCCTCTTAAGGCGCTAACGGGAGGCGCAACCAACTGAATTTTTCCCCCCAGGAGCTGGAAAGTGGGATTAGGCTGGATAGTTCTTTTTCAGCCGGCAGAGACAATGAGTTGAATGGCCTCCTTCTGTGCCGTAAATTTTTATGATTCTATGGAGTGTCAGCCTTGGATTATGCACTCATGTCTCTGGAGTGGGACTTGAACCCACGACCTTCTGACACAGAAGCAAGAGTGCTACCACTGAGCCAAGGTTGACACCACCTGAAGAGTGAGTCAATCAGTGAAAAGTGGTAAAGAAAGGCACCTTCCACATCCCCAGGATGTCCCAAACGCTTTACAGCCAATTAAGAACTTTTGAAGTGTAGTCACTGCTGTAATGTAGAAAACGTGGGAGCCAATTTGTGCACAGCAAGATCCTACAAACAGCAATGAGCTAACGACCAGGTAAATGTTTGCTCCTATAGTTTGGTGCCATCTTCTGCCACCTCCCCTCAACTGTGGCACTCAATAGACACGTGCCTCTGGGCTTCACTGATGGTCCAGATAACGATGAGGTGGTGACTGAGCTGGAATTCAGTGTCGTTCCCTCTCCTTTTCTTTGCTCTCTGGCAAAGAAGGCAATGGAAAGCTATTATGAAGCAGGGTTTTCTCAAACTCCACACATGAAAAGGCCCTGTAATTTCTTTTTCTTGTTGGAAAAGTCTCTGACTCCCCTGTGGTGTGATTGAAATGAGCTCACTGTGTGGGCAATCACAGGTATAGTCCAGACCCCAAATCTGCCTGGTGCAGCTTCTTTCGTCATTTCCTGAGAGTGGCCCTTGACTTCGACGGTGATTGGGTTTAGTCTTATTAACAAAAGACAGGAGCACTGAGGTAAAAGAAGCTGATAGTACATATGAAAATGGCAGACAGCAAAAGACCCACTGCTCCACCCAGCCTATCCCATATAGTTGTGATGTCTTGTGCACTCCCCACCCCTTCCGGAGCCATGTTTTTTTTTATTCGTTCATGGGATGTGTGCGTCGCTGGCAAGGCCAGCATTTATTGCCCATCCCTAATTGCCCTTGAGAAGGTGGTGGTGAACCGCCTTCTTGAACTGCTGCAGTCCGTGTGGTGAAGGTATTCCCACAGTGCTGTTAGGGAGGGAGTTCCAGGATTTTGACCCAGCGACGATGAAGTAACAGTGATATATGTCCAAGTCAGGATGGTGTGTGACTGGAGGGGAACTTGGAGGTGATGGTGTTCCCATACGCCTGCTGCCCTTGTCCTTCTAAGTGGTAGAGGTCGTGGGTTTGGGAGGTGCTACCAAAGAAGCCTTGGTGAGTTGCTGCAGTGTATCTTGTAGATGGTACACACTGCAGCCACGGTACGCTGGTGGTGGAGTGAGTGAATGTTTAAGGTGGTGGATGGGGTGCCAATCAAACGGGCTGCTTTGTCCTGGATTTTATTGAGCTTCTTGAGTGTTGTTGGAGCTGCACTCATCCAGGCAAGTATTCCATCACACTCCTGACTTGTGCCTTGTAGATGGTGGAAAGGCTTTGGGGAGTCAGGAGGTGAGACACTCACCGCAGAATACCCAGCCTCTGACCTGCTCTTGTTGTCACAGTATTATTGTGGCTGGTTCAGTTAAGTCTCTGGTCAATAGTGACCTCCAGGATGTTGATGGTGGGGGATTCAGCGATGGTAATGCGGCTGAATGTCAAGGGGCGGTGATTAGACTCTCGCTCGTTGGAGATAGTCATTGCCTGGCGAATGTTACTTGCTGCTTATCAGCCCAATCCTGAATGTCGTCCAGGTCTTGCTGCATGCGGGCATGGACTGCTTAGTTTTCTGCGGAGTTGCGAATGGCACTGAACACTGTGCAGTCATCAGCAAACATCCCCACTTCTGACCTTATGATGGAGGGAAGGTCATTGATGAAGCAGCTGAAGATGGTTGGGCCTAGGACACTGCCCTGAGGAACTCCTGCAGCGATATCCTGGGGCTGCGATGATTGACCTCCAACCACCACAACCATCTTCCTTTGTGCTAGGTATGACTCCAGCCAGTGGAGAGTTTTCCCCCCGAATCCCATTGACTTCAGTTTTACGAGGACTCCTTGATACCACACTCGGTCAAATGCTGACTTGATGTCAAGGGCAGTCACTCTCACCTCACCTCTGGAATTCAGTTACTTTTGTCCATGTATTCTCCTGGGAGAGGCCAAAAACCAGATAAAAACCCAAGCCGATTAGGGAAAAGAATCTGTAAAATTCCTCTCTGACCCCCTAAGGCGATCAAAACCAGTCCAGGAGACCACATTGACCCTGGCTTATATTACAGGATATCTACCTCCTGTACCAGGTGATCTCTGCCCCAGCCAGAAACAGGTCCAGCTCTTGCTTGAAGGAATTCAGTGAATCAGCCTCCACCACACGAGGCAGCCTGTTCCAGAGGTCCACTATTCTCTGAGAAAAGAACCACCTCCTGACATCGAACCTTGAGTAAGTTGTAAGCGTGACCCCTGATCCTCCCTAACCTATTCAGTTGAAATAATTGGTCCACTTAAACACAATCTATTCTCTTCGTTATTTTATAAAAGTCGAGCACATCGCCCTCGAGTCTATCCTTTTCTAAAGTGTCTGGGTAACTAAGATGCTTTAGACTGGGAATTAGTCCAGTGGCTCCTCCTCTGCACCTTTTCCAAAGCTTCAATATCACCAACCATGTGAAGAGACCTAAAACTAAACACAGTATTCTAACTGAGGCCAAACCAAGGACTTGCCCAAGGACAAAATGGAATGCTTTGTTTTGTAGTGAATTGTCCTGTGAATGCAACCTAGAATCCTGTTTGCCTCACGGCATTGGTCATGAACCTTAAGAGAGTGATGCACTGGAATACCTTGAACTCTCTCTTACAGCATTAGCTTCAGTTCTGTTTCCTGTAGGGTATAAGTATATTCAGCATTAGATCTGCCCACATGTAGAACACTACACATTTCTAAGTTAAACATCATTTGCCAAACACAAGTTATTCCCCCAACATATTGAAATCTGCATGCAGTAATTGAACATCCTCTACAGTCCCAACACTTGCACGATATCTTGCAAACTTATGGATTATTCCCCCAACACCTACATCCAGGTCATTAATTAAAATAGTAAATAGCAAATGCCCTAACACTGATCCCTGTGGGACACCACTGGTAATTGGTCTCCAAGCAGATCCAAATCCATTGACAACATCATTCAGCCAATTCTCAATCCACCGCCGCAGATTACCGCTAATTCCTCAAGATTTTATCTTATGGAGAAGCCTCTTGTGAGGTACCTTTCTGAAAGTCCAGGTAGACAATGTCTACCAGGTTACCCTCATCCACTATCCAGGGATTTCTTCAAAAAATTCAATCAAATTCAGAAGACACGGCCTTCTTTTTCGGAAGCCGTGTTGGGTGTCCCTGATTAAACCTCCTGTGTTTAAATGGTCATATAGGGCATCTCTAATCATTCATTCGAGCATCTGACCTATCACTGACATGAAGCTAATGGGCCTATAGTTACCCGCTTCTGCCTTATCGCCGCTTTTTAAAAATTGGAACTATGTTGGCCTCCTTCCAGTCTGAGGGAACAGTTCCCGACTGCAGCGAGCCATTAAAGATATGGGCAAGGGTCATGCACAGCTCTTGTCCCATTTCTTTAAGGACCCTCGGGTGGATATCATCCGGGCTGGCTGCCCAATCTATTTTAAGGTTCTACCATTAAAGAGCTTGTTTCCATGACAAACCCTTGATTGCATCAATTCGAGGGAAGGTGCAGATTCAGTCTGTCCCTGTGTTACTGAATATGTTGATATACAGAGCAATCGATCATCACAAAACTACTTGCCAGGAAATAATCTGCCTACATCAGGGGTAACAACAGAAAATGCTGGAAACACTCAGCAGGTCAGGCAGCATCGAGGAGAGAGAAACAGAGTCAACGTTTCGAGTCGGGGACCCTTCGTCAGAACTGGAAAAGTTAGGTAAGAGAGATTTTTAAGCAGGGGCAGGGAGGAGGGGAGGAAAGAACAAAGGGAAGGTCTGTGATAGGATGGAAGGCAGGAGAGATTGACTGACGAGGGATGATGGTGCGAGGCAAAAGGAGAGGTAGTGGGACAAGTTAAGAAACAAAAGATGGCTCTAGATGAGGTGTGAATGATGATGGCAGCAACATTAACAGCTACCATGTGAGAAAACAAGAGAGAAAAAAAAATATAAAGAACTACAGGTTATAGTCTGAAATTGTTGAACTCGATGTTGAGTCCAGAGGCTGTAAAGTGCCTAATCGAAAGATGAGGTGCTGTTCCTCGAGCTTACATTGAGCTTCATTGGAACAGTGTAAGAGGCTGAGGACAGAGAGATCAGAGTGGGAGTGAAGGGGAGAATTAAAGTGACAGGCGACCGGAAGATCAGGGTCACGCTTGCGGACTGAACGGAGGTGTTCCGCGAAGCGGTCACCCAATCTGTGTTTGGTCTCCCCAATGTAGAGGAGACCACATCGTGAGCAGCGAATACAGTACACTAAATTGCAAGAAGTACAAGTAAATCGCTGTTTCACCTGGAAGGAGTGTTTGGGGCCCTGGACGGTGGGAAGGGAGGAGGTAAAAGGGCATGTGTTGCATCTCCTGCGCTTGCACAGGAAGGTGCCGGGCGAAGGGGAAGGGGTGCTGGGGGTGATAGAGGAGTGGACCAGGGTGTCACGGAGGGAGCGGTCCCTTCGGAATGCTGAAAGCGGAGGTGAGGGAAAGATGTGTTTGGTGGTGGGATCACGCTGGAGGTGGCGGGAATGGCGGAGGATAATCCGTTGAACATGGAGGCCGGTGGGGTGAAAGGTGAGGACCAGGGGAACCTTATTGTGGTTCTGGAAGGGAGGGGAAGGGGTGAGGGCAGAAGTGCGGGAAATGGAACGGGCACGGTCGAGGGCCATGTCAACCATGGTAGAGGGGAATCCTTGGTTGAGGAAAAAGGAAGACATACCGGAAGCACTAGTATGGAAGGTGGCATCATCAGAACAGATGTGGCGGAGACGGAGAAACTGGGAGAATGGAATAGAGTTCTTACAGGAAGCGGGGTGGGAGGAAGTGTAGTCCAGGTAGCTGTGGGAGTCAGTGGGCTTATAGTGGATGTTGGTCGATAGCCTATCCCCAGAAATGGAGACAGAGAAGTCGAGGAAGGGAAGGGAAGAGTCGGAGAGGGACCATGTGAAGGTGAGGGAAGGGTGGAAATTGGAAGCAAAGTGAATGAAATTTTCTAGTTCATGGCGAGAGCAGGAAACGGCACCGATACAGTCATCAATGTACCGGAAAAAGAGGTGAGGGAGGGGACCCGAGTAGGACTGGAACAAAGAGTGTTCCACATATCCCATGAAAAGGCAGGCATAGCTAGGGCCCATGCGGGTTCCCATAGCAACACCTTTGATTTGGAGGAAGTGAGTGGAGTCAAAGGAGAAGTTGTTCAATGTGAGAACAAGTTCAGCCAGGCGGAGGAGGGTGGTGGTGGATGGGGACTGGTTGGGCCTCTGTTCAAGTCCCCATCCACCACCATAAGAGAGTTTAAAAATGAAGGTGTTTGGGGACCAGGAGCCAATGTAGGTCAGCGAGCATAGGGGTGATGGGTGAGCGGAGTAGGAATGGGGATGATGTTTCACCCCCTCCCTGGCCAAGGCCAGTTGTAGGAACCCCCAATCTGCTGCTCTGGTTGAGATCAGCTAAGATGGGGGAAAAAACGGTGGATTCTGCACGGACCTTTCCAGTTTGTATGGTTCACTGACGTGCTCTCCTTGTGAACTGATCCACTGGGACAGCTCAGGAACAGGTTTATTACTGTCATATTAACTCAAAGCAACTAAACACACAATTTCCTCAGAGATGCTACCTTTCCGCCGCCACGAATTCGCCAGAAACCCGGTTTGCCCGTGCGAGTGGGATTTCTGCCGCACTTCAGGCGAGGTGACGGTGGCGGAGGCGGAATTCCGGGCCCAAGTTCTCTGGAGTGGATCTTGGCAGAGGCCGACCTGAGGCTTCACTCTCACCTGACTGCACGGGACCAGCGAACTCAACAGGGAGCGGGAATCGAACCCTGCCAACAGTTGGCTCGTTTGGCCTTGTTGCCGTTTACTAACATCAGCTATCGAGGAGGGGAAGAAACACCTCCAAGGCGGCCGTTATATTACCATTGCTTTCATTAGGATTTCAGGTATTCTTTTCAACGAAAAAGAAAAGAACTTGCATTTATATAGCGCCTTTCACGACCTCAGGACATCCCCAAAGTGCTTTACAGCCAATGAAGTACTTTTGAAGTGTAGTCACTGTTGTAATGTAGGAAACGCGGCAGACAATTTGCGCACAGCAAGATTCCACAAACAGCAACGAGATAAATGGCCAGCATGCCTTACAGTCAGCTTGGTGAACCAGCTCTGTCTTGTGCAATGCAGAAGCAGCTGATAGTCAATCATCTACCTCGTAACTGTGTGCTCCTGGAAAAGGGACTGCTGTTTGAACTCTCCGAGAGTTCAAATACCTGGGAGATAGCCTTGGGTGCTAAGTATGCACGCCATTTGATAGAGATCATTGTGTGTTATGGCTGTGGAGTATCTTTGCACTGAAGTTATGCATAGATGAAGAGCTAGATATCGGTCGCACAGATTTGCTTCAAGTGCTGACAAGTCAGATCTTTGCAGGGTTGCGCAATGAGTGACGACACACCTCAGTCATGGCCTTGATTAGTTGAACTCCTACGTGAGCAGATGTGCTCTGTTAACTCCAGCAGACACAACACCAGGGCTGTGGGAAACTCGCAAGCAAGAAACAAATACCAACCTCATAAAATATAACGGGTTTCAGCTGGACTGCCGCAGATTCATTAACGCACGTTAGACTGTCAATCTGAGGCCGGAATCTTTCCAGTGACTTCCAAACGCCACAACAACTCAATTCTCCCTTCAGCCCAAACCACATCAAGCCAGGCAGTAACCTGTATTGCTTTTAAAAAAAGAACTTGCATTTATATAGCGCCTTTCACAACCTCCGGATGTCCCAAAGCGCTTTACAACCAATGAAGTACTTTTTGAAGTACAGTCACTGTTGTAATGTAGGAAACGCAGCAGCCAATTTGCGCTCAGCAAGCTCCCACAAACAGCAATGTGATAATGACCAGATCATCTGCTTTAGTGATGTTGGTTGAGGGATAAATATTGGCCAGAACACCGGGGATAACTCCCCTGCTCTTCTTCGAAATAGTGCCATGGGATCTTTTACGTCCACCTCAGAGAGCAGACGGGGCCTCGGTTTAACGTCTCATCCGAAAGACGGCACCTCCGACAGTGCAGCACTCCCTCAGTACAGCACTGGAGCGTCAGCCGAGATTTTGGTGCTCAAGTCTCTGGAGTGGGACTTGAACCTTCTGACTCAGAGGCGAGAGCGTACCCACTGAGCCACGGCTGCAGCACACGTGTAAAGGGCTACAGCTGTTTAAATGTAAGATGACTGCAAAATAGAATCAAAAACTGTTTCTGCTTTTCCAAAGGCTTAAAGTGAGGGGTGGGGGGCGAGATGTGGAGAAGTGACTGATGAAAAGCAAGGGAAGACAAACTACATGCAGAGGCAGGAGACAGAGGCTTTGGGCAATGAAACTGCAGTGTGGCATCCAAACCCGATCCTTACAATCAATTAAAAATTGCCAACAAAATTATGGATAAAAATCAGTACTCAAATGTACTGTTAGCTGAGCAAAATAAACACAATTTAACTCCCTTTAAGAGCTCCGCAGCACATGGGCCTTCCTAGGC
This sequence comes from Squalus acanthias, assembly GCA_030390025.1. NCBI lineage: Eukaryota > Metazoa > Chordata > Chondrichthyes > Squaliformes > Squalidae > Squalus > Squalus acanthias. Next base: position 8,328,934 of record CM059444.1, on the reverse strand, counting down.
CAAGGCCAAATGGGCTCAGCAACAGCACGATCGCACCGAAAAAGCCAGCAAATCACGCAATCTGCCCATTTAACTATTTTATGCAGAGTTAAAGAGGCAATCAAGTGTTGCGTGTGAGACTGCTTTTAGCCAGCAATGTATCCCAGCCGTAAAAAAATCGCCCACACATCGCAGCAGGCCAGGATCAGGCCTGAGGCCTGCTCGCTCAGTTTCACAGGCCTCTGTTTGCCCGATTACTGCCGGTACAGCTTGCCAAGGAGATCAGAATATCTACCCCACGATGCTGCTGAATGGAAAAGAAGTAGAAAGTAGAAGCAACGATTGTATATAAAGAGGCCAAAAGTAATGTTCAATGATGAATGTCTGCTCTCCTCCGAAATTTCCGGAAACAGCTTTTGTTGGATGAGAGTTGGCATCCTCCCGATTTTTGTTCGAAGAGGAATGCCACTGACTGCAATCAGATGAATGCCTGGGGCCTGGGCAATCAATGTCCAGTTAGATATCCCATCAAAAATAGTAACACAAGAGGCACAAACATCATGGGGGAAATCCTCGAGCTTTCAGAGGAGCCCCAGGGAACTAGAGGTAAAAGGTCTGGTTTTAACCCCCGCTAGATGACAACGGGGCATACGAGGGTGTGGGGTAAAATAGAGCTGGTTAGACACCGCGGGCAAGTGAGAGCCTCATCACTGTTCAAAGGTCGGGGTCCGGTGACATCATTTGTCGCCCAATGCTGGCCTGGCCAGGGAAGCCTGGAGTCATCTGGGAGCAGGCCCAGAAGAGGGCCGATAAAATGTATTTAAAATTTTTTAAAGACCCGATTTTAACTAGGGGGCCGTGGGGCGCGTGTGAGACTGTGGAGCGAAAGTGAAGCCGGTGAGGCGAGCGTGAGGCCGGTGGAGCGAGCGTGAGGCCGATGGGGTGAGTGTGAGGCCGGTGGGGCGAGCGTGAGGCCGGTGGAGTGAGCGTGAGGCCGGTGGGGCAAGTGTGAGGCCGATGGGGTGAGCGTGAGGCCGATGGGGTGTGTGTGAGGCCGGTGGGGCGAGCGTGAGGCCGATGGGGTGAGTGTGAGGCCAGTGAGGCGAGTGTGAGGCCGGTGGGGCGAGTGTGAGGCCGGTGGGGCGAGTGTGAGGCCGATGGGGCGAGTGTGAGGTCGGTGGGGCGAGTGTGAGGCCGATGGGGCGAGTGTGAGGCCGGTGAGGCGAGTGTGAGGCCGATGGGGCGAGTGTGAGGCCGGTGAGGTGAGTGTGAGGCCGGTGAGGTGAGTGTGAGGCCAGTGGGGTGAGTGTGAGGCCGGTGAGGTGAGTGTGAGGCCGGTGGAGTGAGTGTGAGGCCGGTGGAGCGAGTGTGAGGCCAGTGGAGTGAGTGTGAGGCCAGTGGGGTGAGTGTGAGGCCAGTGGAGTGAGTGTGAGGCCGGTGGGGTGAGTGTGAGGCCGGTGGGGCGAGTGTGAGGCCAGTGGAGTGAGTGTGAGGCCGGTGGGTGAGTGTGAGGCCAGTGAGTGAGTGTGAGGCCGGTGGGGCGAGTGTGAGGCCGGCGAGGTGAGTGTGAGGCCGGTGAGGTGAGTGTGAGGCCGGTGGGGTGAGTGTGAGGCCAGTGAGGTGAGTGTGAGGCTGGTGGAGTGAGTGTGAGGCCGGTGGAGCGAGTGTGAGGCCGGTGGAGCGAGTGTGAGGCCAGTGGGGTGAGTGTGAGGTCGGTGAGGTGAGTGTGAGGCCGGTGGAGTGAGTGTGAGGCCAGTGAGGTGAGTGTGAGGCCGGTGGAGCGAGTGTGAGGCCAGTGGAGTGAGTGTGAGGCCAGTGGGGCGAGTGTGAGGCCAGTGGAGTGAGTGTGAGGCCGGTGGGGTGAGTGTGAGGCCGGTGGGGTGAGTGTGAGGCCGGTGGGGCGAGTGTGAGGCCAGTGGAGTGAGTGTGAGGCCGGTGAGGTGAGTGTGAGGCCAGTGGGGTGAGTGTGAGGCCGGTGAGGTGAGTGTGAGGCCGGTGGAGTGAGTGTGAGGCCGGTGGAGCGAGTGTGAGGCCAGTGGAGTGAGTGTGAGGCCAGTGGGGTGAGTGTGAGGCCAGTGGAGTGAGTGTGAGGCCGGTGGGGTGAGTGTGAGGCCGGTGGGGCGAGTGTGAGGCCAGTGGAGTGAGTGTGAGGCCGGTGGGGTGAGTGTGAGGCCAGTGAGGTGAGTGTGAGGCCGGTGGGGCGAGTGTGAGGCCGGCGAGGTGAGTGTGAGGCCGGTGAGGTGAGTGTGAGGCCGGTGGGGTGAGTGTGAGGCCAGTGAGGTGAGTGTGAGGCTGGTGGAGTGAGTGTGAGGCCGGTGGAGCGAGTGTGAGGCCGGTGGAGCGAGTGTGAGGCCAGTGGGGTGAGTGTGAGGCCGGTGAGGTGAGTGTGAGGCCGGTGGAGTGAGTGTGAGGCCAGTGAGGTGAGTGTGAGGCCGGTGGAGCGAGTGTGAGGCCAGTGGAGTGAGTGTGAGGCCAGTGGGGCGAGTGTGAGGCCAGTGGAGTGAGTGTGAGGCCGGTGGGGTGAGTGTGAGGCCGGTGGGGCGAGTGTGAGGCCAGTGGAGTGAGTGTGAGGCCGGTGGGGTGAGTGTGAGGCCAGTGAGGTGAGTGTGAGGCCAGTGAGGTGAGTGTGAGGCCGGTGGGGCGAGTGTGATGCCAGAGGGGTGAGTGTGAGGCCGGTGAGGTGAGTGTGAGGCCGGTGGGGTGAGTGTGAGGCCAGTGAGGTGAGTGTGAGGCCGGTGGGGCGAGTGTGAGGCCAGTGAGGTGAGTGTGAGGCCGGTGGGGCGAGTGTGAGGCCAGTGAGGTGAGTGTGAGGCCGGTGAGGTGAGTGTGAGGCCGGTGGGGCAAGTGTGAGGCCACTGGAGTGAGTGTGAGGCCAGTGAGGTGAGTGTGAGGCCGGTGGGACGAGTGTGAGGCCAGTGGAGTGAGTGTGAGGCCGGTGGGGCGAGTGTGAGGCCAGTGGAGTGAGTGTGAGGCCGGTGGGGTGAGTGTGAGGCCGGTGGAGTGAGTGTGAGGCCGGTGGGGCGAGTGTGAGGCCGGTGGAGCAAGTGTGAGGCCGGTGGGGTGAGTGTGAGGCCGGTGGGGTGAGTGTGAGGCCGGTGGGGTGAGTGTGAGGCCGGTGGGGTGAGTGTGAGGCCGGTGGGGTGAGTGTGAGGCCGGTGGGGTGAGTGTGAGGCCAGTGGGGTGAGTGTGAGGCCGGTGGGGTGAGTGTGAGGCCGGTGAGGCGAGTGTGAGGCCGATGGGGCGAGTGTGAGGCCGGTGAGGTGAGTGTGAGGCCGGTGAGGTGAGTGTGAGGCCGGTGGGGCGAGTGTGAGCCTGGTGGGGCGAGCGTGAGGTCGGTGAGGTGAGTGTGAGGCCGGTGGAGTGAGTGTGAGGCCGGTGGAGCGAGTGTGAGGCCGGTGGAGTGAGTGTGAGGCCGGTGGAGTGAGTGTGAGGCCGGTGGAGCGAGTGTGAGGCCAGTGGGGTGAGTGTGTGGCCGGTGAGGTGAGTGTGAGGCCGGTGGAGTGAGTGTGAGGCCAGTGAGGTGAGTGTGAGGCCGGTGGAGCGAGTGTGAGGCCAGTGGAGTGAGTGTGAGGCCAGTGGGGTGAGTGTGAGGCCAGTGGAGTGAGTGTGAGGCCGGTGGGGTGAGTGTGAGGCCAGTGAGGTGAGTGTGAGGCCGGTGGGGCGAGTGTGAGGCCAGTGGAGTGAGTGTGAGGCCGGTGGGGTGAGTGTGAGGCCAGTGAGGTGAGTGTGAGGCCGGTGGGGCGAGTGTGAGGCCGGTGGGGCGAGTGTGAGGCCAGTGAGGTGAGTGTGAGGCCGGTGAGGTGAGTGTGAGGCCGGTGGGGCGAGTGTGAGGCCGGTGGGGCGAGTGTGAGGCCGGTGGGGCGAGTGTGAGGCCGGTGAGGTGAGTGTGAGGCCGGTGAGGTGAGTGTGAGGCCGGTGGGGCGAGTGTGAGGCCAGTGGAGTGAGTGTGAGGCCAGTGAGGTGAGTGTGAGGCCGGTGGGGCGAGTGTGAGGCCAGTGAGGTGAGTGTGAGGCCGGTGAGGTGAGTGTGAGGCCGGTGGGGCGAGTGTGAGGCCAGTGGAGTGAGTGTGAGGCCAGTGAGGTGAGTGTGAGGCCGGTGGGGCGAGTGTGAGGCCAGTGAGGTGAGTGTGAGGCCGGTGAGGTGAGTGTGAGGACGGTGGGGCGAGTGTGAGGCCAGAGGGGTGAGTGTGAGGCCGGTGGGGCGAGTGTGAGGCCGGTGAGGTGAGTGTGAGGCCGGTGGGGCGAGTGTGAGGCCAGTGGAGTGAGTGTGAGGCCGGTGGGGTGAGTGTGAGGCCAGTGGAGTGAGTGTGAGGCCGGTGGGGCGAGTGTGAGGCCAGTGGGGTGAGTGTGAGGCCAGTGAGGTGAGTGTGAGGCCGGTGGAGTGAGTGTGAGGCCGGTGGGGTGAGTGTGAGGCCGGTGGGGCGAGTGTGAGGCCGGTGGGGTGAGTGTGAGGCCGGTGGGGTGAGTGTGAGGCCGGTGGGGTGAGTGTGAGGCCGGTGGGGAGAGTGTGAGGCCGGTGGGGCGAGTGTGAGGCCGGTGGGGCGAGTGTGAGGCCAGTGAGGTGATTTTAACTCGCGGGTCTCTTTTAAATAGACCAGGCCCGACTCCCGCCCGAACCTGGTGACAACGATGCTTGCCCCACCGTCCCCGCACTTCCAGTTAAAATCAGAGCTAAAGGGACGTGGAAAGTGGTCGGGACCCTCTGACCAAATCGAGAAACAACACGGAGCCAGACTTCAGTGACTGGGCCAGAAGATGGACAATCAACCAACAGGGGTCAAAGAGTAGTGAGGACTGAGGGGTCACACAAAAGAGCTTTGAGGGCTCCCCTCATGGTTTAGTTGACGAATCCAATGCCCAGTGTGGTTTCGGGCCTGACCCCTAGTCAACCAGGGCAGCGATTGGGCCGCTACATTTGGCCTCAGTATCTCTGGCCTAGGGAAGCTGCCTGCGGTCCGCGGCCTGCCCTCCCCTCCCTCACCTGACTGCTCCACGTCTCCCGACACAAAACCATTGCCTCACTCGCCAGTGACCTTTGAACTGGGGTCAGCTGATGTCGACACTCCCCGACTGAGCCCAACACACGAGGAATAGCCCCCTTGGGTGAGGTAAGGGGGTTACCGGGGCGGGGAGGGGGGGAGACCGGGGGCGGGGAGACCGGGGGCGGGGAGGGGTGAGACCGGGGGCGGGGAGACCGGGGGCGGGGAGGGGGGGGGGGGTGACCGGGGAGGTGGGGGGGGGGGGGGAGACCGGGGGCAGGGAGGGGGGGGAGACCGGGGGCGGGGGGGGGGAGACCGGGGGCAGGGAGGGGGGGGGGGGGGGAGACCGGGGGCGGGGGGGTGGGGGTGGGGGAGAGACCGGGGGCGGGGGGGGGGGGGGGGCGGGGGAGACCGGGGGCGGGGAGGGGGGGGTGACCGGGGGGGGCGGGTGGGGAGACCGGCCCCTCTGAAACCATAGCCCAGCCTTCAGGAGACAGGGAGGGAGGAGGGGAGAGAACGCTGTCAGAAGAGAAAGAAAATTCAGACAAAAAGGACTAATTAATTGGCAGAAGACAGAGTAGAAGTGAGCTGGAGGACTTCAAAAGCACAGCTGACGTCTCCATCTGCCTTTGTTTCTCAGCCTGGATGCTGCCTTCCTTGGGGAGAGGGTTGATAGTTGTTGCGAGGCCGTGGGTCGGAGCACATCCCAGCGCCTGGGACCACCAGCTGTGTAACGTCTAACCGCGCCCCCGAGCACGCTCACAGTAAAGGGCCGGGCATCGCGCACCCACGGGGAGTGTTCCTGACAGAACCAATGCTTCAGAGAATCTTTCCGCAAGGGGGGCACGAGCAGGTGGTTTGTGGAACCAGTTTTGCCGTCGCTTCACCCCGTTGTCCGCACTTAGGGTGCTAACTCTGGCTGAAGTTGCTGCCGGAGGTTTCATCTCATGACCTCCCGTCCGCTCAAACAGCCTTTTTTTTTCCCCCCCATCGCCAATATTTTTATAACTAATAAACAAAAGCGGTGAAAGAAAATGAAAAAAAAACTGCACACAATTTGTTTTTCTCTCCCGGGTTTGCTCGCGGCGGGAGAGGAATCTTCAATTCCCGCAGACTCCAGGATAATCTCCACGACCCTCTCCGCCCTCACCTCGGAGTCTCCCCACAGAAAACCAGTGCCACTCGCAAGGGCTGTGTCCGTCAGCTAAAATAAACAAGCAGCCAGCTAAATAAAGCAAGGGGCAATGTCCGAGCACGCACTGCCTTCCATTCAAGGTGCATTCACTGCCCCGATTGTAAACAACGGCTTTCTTTTTTTTTACGAGCTCCCCTTTTCACATCAGAGGTTGGACAGGGGGCACCGACCTGACACATTCCAGCGAGCTGATTCATGGCAGCAGCTGCTCCCTGCAGGACACCAGGCCCCTGCCTGGCCCATCAATCTCTCCGCCTCAACCTGAACATACAGTGCGGCAAATGTCAGGGTTCCAAAAGAGGCTTTCAGATTTACCGGTCGTCTCCCCCACCTCATCGCCCCCCTGCCCCCCGCCTTCCCCGAGATGTCAGAAGGATTGTAGCTCTCGTGAGGAAGGGGAAATCGGCTCTGGGAGTTTGTCCAGTGACAATCCAGGAAAGCTCCCACCCCCGACCCCCCCCCCCACCCCCCGCCGGGTTCGACCCCGAGATTGGGCTGACCTCAGCAGGGGTGATAGTTAGGGAAGCTACACGTGGCCTAACTGCTCCTGGAGTAGGAAACGGAAAAAAACCAGTCTGGTTTTCCTGCTCCCCAGCGCTATCCGGCCTGTCCGTGGACAGGGTCCGGCTCGGCTGCGACACCCCCATGGTGGAGTAGCCAGCTAACACGTTGTGGGGTGCCCGAGAGTGAGCGGTGCCCATGTGGGCGCACCCCAGACTGAGACCCCACCCTCAGGAGAGGAGCGGGAAAGCACAGAGGCTGGGGAGAGCTGCGAGGATTTCTAGGGCCTTGAGCTGTGGACAGCAGCTGAGCAAACAAATGTTGCCACAGGGAAAGAGGAAGGATCCAAAGGGAACTGGTGATGGGAATAGTGGAAGAGTCTGAGGAAAAGATTTTAAAGAGGTCACAATCTAAACAGACTTAAAGGGACACCGTCCCAGTGAAGCCCTTAGTGATCCTATCTGTTTGTTCACAAAAGATTAACGTGACATAAATCTCATCGACACAGGCCCAATTCACCGTGCACGTGGCATTATCACAACAAACTGATCCGCACTGCTCCCTCTCCAAATGAAAACAACAGCGTTTGCCAAATGCTTTCTTATCCTGAAGGAAGTGATTTTAACTCCGGCCAGGTGGGGGGTTAAGGTGAGTTGGAAACTCGCCCGCTGCTGAAGATACAAGGCCCGAGGCCCAGGATATTCTAACCTCCCCGCTCAGGCCTGAGTTAAAACTGCAGTCGGGTCCCGATGGCATCACCAGGACTCGACGTGCGTATGTAAAGGAGGACCTCGCTAGCGTCACGGTGTGTCGGGGGGCGGTATGTCGGGGGGTGGTGTGTCGGGGCGGTGTGTCGGGGGGGGTGTGTCGGGGGCGGTGTGTCGGGGGGCGGTGTGTCGGGGGGGGGGGGTGTGTCGGGGGCGGTGTGTCCGGGGCAGTGTGTCGGGGGGCGGTGTGTCGGGGGGCGGTGTGTCGGGGGCAGTGTG